>PITA01010775.1:0-70168 GCA_004023965.1 Spilogale gracilis | reverse complement strand
CAGTCGCTTAACCAACTGAGCCACCCAGGCGCCCCTTTCCTTTAGTTCTTTAGGCCAAACTGGGTCCTGCCAGGAGGCCTTTGCGCGATCTGCCTGGAATGTTCATTTACCATCTTTGGGCTTTCTTGCCGTTTGGAGGTCGGTTTAAATGTCACGCCCTCAGAAACGTCTTTCTTCTACCCAAGCACTATCCTTTCATCCTTTTTAAATGTCAACACAGCACTGATTACATGCAGACTTTCTTTTTCATTGCCTTTGTCCCTCCACCTGACGTCTGAGCTCCCTAAGAGCAGGGCGCCCCCGTCAGACCGGCCGGCTGCATCCTCAGTACCCAGTGCAGTGACTGCTCCACGGCACACAGCAGGGGCTCAGTAAGTATCAAACAAATGCATTTTCTCGGGTCGCGCCCGTAGGCACTGCCTCACCGGCTCCCAACCCGGATGCGGCCCTCGAGGGGCGAGCATCTCCACCGCCCGGCGCACGCCCTCCGCATCCCGCCTACCTGTCGGCCAACTCCAGCACCTCGTGCACGCTACCCGTGCTGACGCGGATGCGCCCGGTGTACATGTATTCGATAACGGCTTCCACGGTGTCGGGCTCGGGCCCCGGCTCGGAGCTCCACTTGCGCATCTCCACCCGGCCCGAGCGGGACTCCGAGAACTGGCCCGAGAGTAGGGGCGTGAAGTACTCGGTGGCGGCAGCCAGCACCGAGCGGTGGGCCCGGAACTCGCGGCCTCCCGCGCCACCGAAGCACAAGGTAATGTCGCAGAAGAGGCCCTGCCGCCTCTGCTCGTTCTGCCTCCAAGACAGCTCCGAGCAGTGAGAGCTGCACTCGAAATCCTCGGCCTCCGGGCCCGGATCCCCCCCGCTCGCCTCCATTGCAGATATACCGGGCCCAGGCCCGAAGTCCACCGTGCCGCTGCCTCGGACTTCGGCGGCCAGCCCTGCCGAGCCGGCGGCGGCCGTCTCCATGCTCTCCATCTCCAGCACCTGAAGAGATGCGGCTGCCGCCGCCGCCGCCGCCGCCGCCACCGCCGCTGCCGCCATCTTGACGCCGCCGCGCCCGACCTCCGCAGTCTCGGAACGATCCGGCCGTTCTGGTGCGACACAGAGGGATTCTGGGAATAAATAGTGGGCGCGGGGCGGAGCCGGGCGCCGCCGGCGTGCGCAAGCGCGGCCGCGCCCGCCGGGTGCAGTCCTAACTTGTAGAAGGCTCAACGTTGCCATTTCCCTAGACATCCCACACCCAAGCCTCAATGGGACGGTGACTTGTCCCTTAGGGTGGTATGCTCTGCTTGGTCTTTTTGTACCAAAAGCCACCCTGGACCATCAACCCATGGTTAGCGTCTCGGTGGTAACAGTGAACTTCTAATTAAAGATTTAAGATGAATTTGGAGTAAACACTAAAAAAGAGAAAAGGCTTGAGACCAAGACCCAGCTAAGTAGATGAGGGTGAGCAAGTTAATTAGTATCTCTGAACCAATTTATCTTCTAAAAATGGGATAGTATCTATGTTGGGAGATTGCTATGAGGATTAAATGAGATTATTGTGTTTTTCGTAGTACTTGATTCAGTTACTGTTGTATACATTCTTCTTAAAAAGATGAATAGAAGCCACTTCGGGGGTTTAAGCAAGGGAGTGGCTCAATTAGATGAGTCTTTTGAAATATCACTGGTGGCTCTACAAATAATGAAAAAGTGGCACTAGGGGCACTAGTTAGACCCAGAGATGGATGGGTCAGAGGGATAATGAAAGGATAAATCCACAGAAGGTGGCAACCAGACAGAAGTGGAGGAAAGGATGACTCTCTTTGGCTTGAGTATCTGGGAAGAGCTTTGGTTCCTCTTCACTGAGAAAGGGAGAGGTACAGATTTAGGGTGGAATATAGGGTTTTTGTTTCTTTTGTTTTTAAATTTTATGGTTTTTTTTTTTTTTTTTAGTCATCTCTACACCCAAGGTGGGGCTGGAACTCACAACCCTGAGATTGAGTTGCATGCTGCACTAAGCCAGTTAGGAGCCCTCTTAGGGGGTTTTCTTTGAAGCTAATGTTTTGATTAGTTCTGAGAAAGAGTGAGTGAGTGAGTGAGTGAGTGTGTGTGTGTATATGAAGAAGTGGATGAACATTTTTAAAAAATGACATGTAGTAAAATAAAACCATAAATATAGCTCAAAGGAATACAGAGGAAAGGATATGGAGGACATGAGACAGTAGTGTGTTTTCATTGTTACTGGGTAGTTTATTGAAACCAAACTGGTAATACAGAGAAGAGACAGAGGTGGCAGCTGCCAGAATCTTGGTGGATTACAGATGCAAATGGGCAGGAGACTAGTCCTTGAACCCACACTTCAGTAACAGACTGATAAAACAAGTGCATAAATACAGAGAACAAAAGACACGAGACATTTCACAGCTTTTCGCTTTGCATTTGTTTTAAACATATGTTACAACTTTACATTTTAAATTACCACTCCACATATTTTCTGACAATGGCTAAGGATGCAATGGTCCCATCCCCCTGACATAAGCAGAGTTTCATCTGCAACATATATTTCAGTGAGATACCAAACAAACCCTAACACATAACACATGAAAAGATCTTTAAAAATCAGATTAACACAATGCTCTTCCAGTTATATGAGGAAGAAAGGGAAGTGGAAAAATAAGACATTAGCAATGCTTTCAATTGACAGTGTCTTGAAGTCTTAAAAGTTTCATTCCCTTCCTCCAAGGGGGAAATTTTTTTTTTTTTTTTAGCTAGGAATAAAGAAAGCAACATCATAACACCCTACAATGAGGAAAAACACTATCCTTACACAGTGCTCAGATGCTTCCATGTAATAAATACAGCAGGTAGCAGAGCAAATGTCACAATTTATTGGATTGGTTTTTATTTCTATGCTTATAAAAATACTAAGCTTCTTTGTGTGGACTGAACAGTGTTAGCCTGTGGCTGTCTTCGGTGCCTGTACACCAGAGCTGTTTACATTCCAGGCCAAGCCTAGAGCAAACTCCCCTGCCAGCTGCATGCACACTGTTTCCCAGGGGAGGAGTTCTTGTCTTCACTTTACTGCAACAGGGTTCCTGGCTCATTACATGCTCATGTGTTCCGGAAGAACATATGAAATATCATCCCACGGGTGACGATACAGCCCCTGCTTCAGCCTCTTCTGATCAAGATAGTGTCCTGAAATATGGAGCAAAGGCATCTTTTTATTAAGAGTTGCTGAGTCTGTTAAAAGTTTGGCAACGGGGGATAAAGAGGAGAAATCTTTCTAATACAAAAACAATGAGGAAGTAAATCCTGATCCACTGCATAAGTGGATGGCAGCCTGGGTAGAAGGCAACCCTTAGATTTCATTCTGTTTTCCTGGGCTAGCAGTCAGTCATTTCCAAGAAGAAAGGAACAAAAGTAAAGGGGGAAGTTAAAGTAAGAAAGGAAGGATTAGGAACAATGCAGAACATAATGTGACAAATAGAAACTTGCCATGTAGGTAAGTGTTACAGCTGAGCCATTGGGGGAAACCAAACCAAACTGAATTTTTTTTTTTTTTAATATTTCATTTGTTTGGATAGAGAGCATACAAGCACAAGTGGTGGGGTGGGGCAGAGGGAGAGGGAGAAGTAGACTTTGTGCTGAACAGGGAGCTGATGCAAGGCTCCATACCAGGACCCTTGGATCATGACCTCAGCTGAAGGCAGATGCTTAACCCACTGAGCCAACCAGGTGCCCCCAAACTGAATTCTTTTTTTTTTTTTTTTTTAAGATCTTTATTTATTTATTTGACAGAGAGAAACATAGCGAGAGAGGGAACACAAGCACGGGAAGTGAGGGAGGAAGAATGCAGGGCTCGATCCTGGGATGCAGGGATTGTGACCTGAGTCGAAGGCAGATGTTTAATGACTGAGCCACCCAGGCGCCCCCCAAACTGAATTCTTTTTTTTAAGATTTTATTTATTTGACAGAGAGAAACACAGCGAGAGAGGGAACACAAGCAGGGGGAGTGAGAGAGGGAGAAGCAGGCTTCCCGCCAAGCAGGGAGCCCGATGTGGAACTCGATCCCAGGACTCTGGGATCATGACCTGAGCCAAAGGCAGTCGCTTAACCAACTGAGCCACCCAGGCGCCCCCCCAAACTGAATTCTTAATAACAGCAACAACTGCCCACTCACCAATGAAGCCCATACTCCTTCCCAGCACAAAGATGCCATTGAGGGCTCCGATGTCAATATATTCATCAGCTTCCTCCCTGCAACACACAATCAACCTGTGGTTTTTAAAACAGCTCACATGACCGCCCTCCTCCCCAAAGACAATATAACTTCTGCCCTAGAACAAGAAGCTAGCTCTCTTTGGTTTCAAAGCAGAGAAAGCATGCTCTAGGTGGTAAGAGTGGAGATAATTTTTGTTTTCTTTACACCTCTCTATATTTTCTAAAACCTCTATAATGAGCATGCACTGATTTTAGAACTGGAAGGAAACAACAAGCATCAGTAATTGTTAAGAAAAAAACGACCGCAGAGCTCACCGAGTAAAGGACCCACAGTTTCTAAGCATGTCAACAAATGCAGCTCCGATGAAACCATCCACGTTCAGGATAAGATTTGGTTTCTGGAAAGGCAAAAAATTCAAAATACTTATCGTTAATTCTCATTTTTTCTTTGCAATTTTCCACAATTAGTAGTACTAGCCTAACTATAGATTCTGATCACAATTTACAAACAGCCCACCAAAACATCCTAGCTGGTAGGAAACGTGTCAGTTCAACTCCCAATTTCTAGCAGAGGACCCAACACCTAGTTGACACCGGGGGTATGTATGTGTTGAACTTGGCAGTGCAACAGAAATAGAATTTCCCAGAAAACCAGGTTTGATTTTTCGCTGCACAATCAAAATGTAGGCTGGCTCTTGTTTTCCCCCAAGTAATGCACCCAAAAGTTATGATTTGGGAATTAGGGACATTTTCTCTTTTACCTTTGAAGTGGTAATCTTCTCAACTTCCAGTGCATAGTCAAGCAGAGGGGTGGCAGGGAAATGCTGTTTGACGTAATCTTTGAGGATCTGCACTCGCATATCTGGGTTGTTTATCTAGAAAGTGACCCAAAGTTACAGAGGAACTTACCCTAACCGCTATTAAGAAACATGTCTGTGCTCCTACCACAGATGGACACAAATGCATGCATCAAAACCGGGAGGTGTGTTTCAGGGACCCGATCCATGTATCGGATTCCATGTGGCACAGATGAGGACACTGCTGTGGGACCTAAGGTTTCTCAAGTCTACTGCGTCACCAACAAGGAAGTATTGACTGCGTTCGCTATAGGCCACGGCCTCAGTTAAGGAGCAGGGGGCTGGGGCTCATCTACTCTCCAACTGAAAGTCTTAGGTTCTGGCCACTAACCATGCTGCCCACCAGTCAGCAGCCTCATCAGGCTGTAACAAAGTTCAGCAGAGTTCTTCATTTTTCAACTGGCAAGCATGTATTAGTGTGGGGCAGCAGAGCACCCCTGCAATTTTAAGGAAAGCCCTGGACCTGCCATGCATGAGGCTGCACCATCTGCTAGGAGACCCAGGCTAAGCAATAATCGGTCAGTGTTCAGGCACGAGTCAACTCCCAACACTACAGTGACCTTGGCCACTGCCACCTCCCAAGCACAGGGCGCTGCTCCAGTCACAGAACCGGGTCTCTTTCAGGGAGAATGTCAGGTGCTGCCACACTCAGGCTTTGGGGTTCCTCCCTTTATGGAGTCCATACTGACCTAGCACATCTCTTTGCTAAGGGAGGAGGTCACTATGGCTGCAAAACCTGGATGGGATGTTCCTCAGAACAAACACTGTCCCTGGTACTAATGCAAAGCTGTTTAAGGCACTCTGCATTACAGTGGAAAATAGCTGCCTTATTTTTGACATCGGTCAATACAGCCAAAGCTTTGCAGGTTAAGAGAAGCCTGGATGTTCCCAACATAACAATACTGTCTCATCACCATCCACCAACAGACTGGTCCTTAAGGAGAGCCACAACTTACTGATTTCACTCGGTGACCGATGCCCATGATCAGCTTTCCTTCCTTCTTCATCTTGTTCACAAACTCCATGGGGATAATACCACTGTCAAAGGCTTTGCTGAACATCTTGGCAGCGGCATCCAGGGCACCCCCAAACCGGTCCCCCTGTAGGACAAGCAAGCCCATGTTGCCCTGAGCTGAAAGAGCCTCCTTCAGCTTCGCAAACCAATCTGGCATGCCCCGAACTGCCCTGCCATGGGGTTGTACATGCCAAGGCTCCTTCTAGGACCCCTGGCAGCTAAGTGCATGTTGCCAGAGCCATGTGTCCCCTGCAGTTCTCACCTCCCAGGATGCCAGTACTCACAATAGTGAGCAGCCCCGAGGTGAGGCTGGAAACCAGGTCCTTCCCAGCCCGAGCACAGATGATGGTGTTGTGAGCCCCAGACACGGCCGGGCCGTGATCTGCTGTCACCATCAGGCACATCTCAATGAACTGGCAGGCATACTTGGGCAACCTACAAGGGGAGGAAAGAGGCACTAAGAGGCGGGTCAGAACAGAGGTGAGTGGCTGAACAGGAGCTACACTGACCTGAAGAGCCACCTCCTACTTGTTCCCATGCTCCCTCAACAAGTCACTCACATTCAAGAAAGGTAGCAACTTCCCAACACACGTCCGATACTGTATCAAGGAATCCCACGGCAAAAACTGAGATTCTTGAGCAGCTCCTAACTTGCTGATAAAAAAAATCTTTAAAAGAAGTATTTTTTTTTTTTAAGATTTTACTTATTTGACACAGAGAGAGCATAAGTAGGCAGAGCAGCAGGGAGAGGGAGAAGCAGGCTCTCCACTGAGCAGGGTGCCTGATGTGGGCCTCGATCCCATGACCCTGGAATCATGACCTGAGCGAAAGGCAGCCGCTTAGCCGACTGAGCCCCCAGGTGCCCTAAAAGCAGTCTTAATTCATTTGAGAGAGAGCGAGTACAAGCACGAGTGGGGGGGAGGGGCAGAGGTAGAGAGAGAAGCAGATTTCTCGCTGACCAGGGAGCCCAACGCCAGTCCCGATCCCAGGACCCCAGGACCCAGGGATCCTGGCCTGAGCCAAAGGCAGAGCCTTAACTGACTGAGCCACCCAGGCGCCCTGCAAATGCTTTTAAAACAGGGTTAACCACCAAGGACTGAAAATCTCGTCTTTAGGCAACGGCTTTCAGCATGAGTTCCTGCAAGAGGGTATAACCTGAATGTGTGGCTTCCCTCTATGTGCCAGAGAGAGAAGTGAGACTCCTGTCCCCTTCCCGGTATAGGAGACCCAGGTCTCCTGCAGGGTTCAACCGCCCAACTGATGATTAAGAATGCAGTCTGGAGACACAGGGATGCAAGAGCAGGTAGAGAAACCCGCTCAGGTGTTACAACCTGTGAAGTCCTCCCAGGAAGGCCCGACGTAGCACCAAGATCCATCTCTGCAGCTCAGGGTATGACACAAACCAAGACTTTGACCTGGCCTTCTGCCTAGTGTCACCCCAAACTAGGACTCTGTGAATCAGGTACTCACTGGCCCCTTGCCCCACTGTCAGGCCCAGGGGAGGGCTAAGTTTGGGAGTTGCAGAGAAACCAATTTTCTCTAACACTCAGGCTGATAAGAGAGGACCCAGTACGAGGTACTTCACGCTTATTCAGCAACTCTGCCAGGGCTGCACTCTGAGCTACCAGACGCATCCAGACCTTTCTCTGAAGAGGCCTAGAGTTACTCTGTCTCACTTCTTTTTTTTTCTTTTTTAAAAGATTTTATTTATTCATTTGACAGGGAGAAACACAGCCAGAGAGGGAACACAAGCAGGGGGAGTAAGAGAGGGAGAAGCAGGCCTCCTGCGGGCAGGGAGCCCGATGTGGGGCTCAATGTGGGGCTTGATCCTAAAGGCAGCCGCCCAACCAACTGAGCCACCCAGGCGCCCCTCTGTCTCATTTCTTTAAGAGCACCAAGGACAGGGGCTGATCCAAGATCCCTGATAAGGTCATTGCTTTCTACTTCTTAGTTGAGACTGGCCTTTCTGTCCTTGGAAGACCTAGGAACAGCCTAGGAATCTCTTTCCTCTGGCCTTGCAATTGATCTGTGGCCATAAAGACTGATACTGGACATACTCCCCAAGGCTACCTACCCCCAGTTCTTGGTCAGGGGAAAATCTTTAACTCTGAGTCACAGATGGCCAGGACCTGCCATCTCTGGCCCTGCACACCTCACCTTCTCTGGAACCACAGGAGGCCAAGGACCCCGCCAATGCCCATCTCTTCCTTGAAGACCTCGGTGATGGGCATGCCTGCGTAGATGAGCTCCTGTCCTCGCTCGTCACAGATGCTGGTCATGAATGAGGCAGGTTTGCGGATCAAGCCCAGCTCCTGAGCAGAGAGGGGGAAGTGGGGAGCAGCACAATGTGACCATAGAACCCGTGTCTCAGGTAGGCCTTAAATTCTGACTGCCAAGTACCAACCCTCAGACCAACTCATCCCAAGAGAGAAGTTTACAAAACCCTTTTATTATCTGGTTTTGGTTGTAGAAAATAGGAGCGCCATGCCCATGGCACCCACAGTTCCCATCCACAGGTTTGTTTTCACCCCATAAACATGGCCTAAGGAGAGGGAACGAAATTCGGAAACCAACCCAAGGTCACCTGGCTAAGAAATGCAAGAATGACTCTAAAGGGAAATGTGTGGGGCGCCTGGGTGGCTCAGTTGGTTAAGCGACTGCCTTCGGCTCAGGTCATGATCCTGGAGACCCGAGATCGAGCCCCACATTGGGCTTCTTGCTTCGGCAGGAAGCCTGCTTCTCCCTCTCTCAGTCCCTCTGCTTGTGTTCCCTCTCTAACTGTGTTTCTCTCTGTCAAAATAAATAAATAAAATCTTTAAAAAAAATTTTTTTTTTTTTAATTTTAAAATAATAAGTGTGTGTTCCGAGCCCAGAGTATACACCCTGAAATCTTAGTATTAACCACTGCGGAGAAGGGCCCTATTGATTTTAATTAATTAATTAAAAAGATTTTATTTATTTATTCATGAAAGAGACAGAGGGAGAGGGAGAAGCAGGCTCCCCACTGAGCAGGAAGGCCGATGTGGGACTCGATCCCAGGCCCCTGGGATTATGACCTTAGCTGAAGGCAGACAGTTAACTCACTGAACCACTCAGGTGCCCCTCAATTTTAATTTAAAAACGCCTTTCTGCCTTATTGTCTGTCAGTTTAATGGACATCTATCTGGCCTTTCTTTCTCCACTTTTATTTATATACAAAGACACATGGAGAATACAAACCACTGTTTTATGTACATACATTTTTTCAACATCACGATATACTGTCCCATAATATCCTACTTACTCATGAACTCGAGTTCCATAAATGTTGGCACATACACAGATCTAGTTCATTCCTTTTAACTTTTTAATTGAGAGAGAGAGCAAGCACACGAGCAGCGGGGAGGGGCAGAGGGAGACGTGGGCTGCGGGACTCGATCCCAGGACCCCAGGATCATGACCTGAGCTGAAGGCAGACGCTTAACCGACTGAGCCAGCCAGGAGCCCCAGGGGTGAGTACTTTTAAATCTGATAGTACCCAACTGCCTTTCAGAAAGGTTGTGCCCGGTTCCAGTCCCACTACTAACAGATAAACGCATCAGTCTCCTTACACCCCCCCACACACAATATATTATCAAAGAATTTTTCCTTTGTTGACCCAAAAGGGGAAAATTGGTAGCACAGTTTTTGCTTTGGCTCCTTTTTTATAATGAGTGACGTTGAGCATTTCTTTTTTTATGCTGAAAGACCATTTCCTACCCACTTTTTCTAGTGATCTTTTAAAAACTGATTTCAGAGAGTTGTTATGTCTTAACATTAGCTTTTCATCTCTGTTGCTTAGACAAGCAGGCAGAGTGGACTCGCTGTGTCACCCTGACCCCCCTTCGAGTGAGTGCAAACAATTCAAGGGACACTGTCTGTTTTCAGCCCCCGTTTCCAGGCCAGGCCACGTTGCTGTGGGAGAGATACGTTGCCCTTCGTCCTCTTGGGCCCTGAATTTGTTTTCCCTGTTGGTCAGAAGGGGCTAGCTCACAAGCTCCAGCACATAAGGAAGGGCTGGAACCCAAAAATAATTGTCAAGGTTTGTTCTGATACCCTTGGAGTAGAGCAGCCCTTGGGGACAGGGTATGGAGGCCAGAGCAGTGATTTACAGGGTTGTCCCAACTAGTAGGGCAGACATGCTTTCCAGGGATTCAAGCCCAGTCAACTGAGAATCCACCCCTGTGGCCCCCCAGTCTGCCTCACCCATACTGAGAGGCATCAGCGGCACGTACCCTGGCCCAGGAGTAGTCCATTGGCACGGTTGGAGGTGGCACCTCCTGGGCAGGGACAATCACTCCTTTGGCCACAAGATCTTCATACACAGACCTGGGAGGCAGGTGAAGGGGAGGAAAGAAGACAGCCATGTGGATTTTATACTTCTGGGTGCTTCTAAGACATCCCAGAATGCTCCTCCACCCCACCCCAAAACTCTAGGTTTTCTAGCTCTGCACCCCACCCTACCCCCGCGCTCCTGGCAGTGCCCCAGAAACCAGTTGGATTCCTAAGAGCTGAAGGAAAGTCAGTTTTGGCCAAGACCCACCCACTAACCACACAGCGCTTTACAGAAAGCTGAATCTGGAGGCTAAGGAAGGACAGAGGGGAGGAATGGGAAGACACAATGGGTTATCCAATAACAGTTTATCAATCAATTCGAGGTGACACCTCTAACCATTTCTATGTTTGTTTCTTATTTACAGAATAGCCAAGTAGGTAAGCTCAGAAATCGAACCTGTTTTAATACTAGTCTGAATGGCCTATAACTGCCGCGTCTACAAACACAACAAAATAAAAACTGAAAAGAAAGAAAAGATTTCAGACCACCCATACAGTTGCACTCGTCACCTAAAAGGAACCAAGAATTTAAGACAGAGAGGCTGTAATCCTCACGGGGGATCGGGAGAGAGCAGGAGGCTGGCATCCTCCCCACGGTCCACTTACTGAATGATTTCTCCAAGTTCATCGAAGCTCAGGGGCACAAACACTCCTGCCTCCTTCAAAGCCTGGTTCTTGGCTACTGCAGTTTCAGAAGCCTGGTTGGCACAAGCTCCGGCGTGGCCAAACTGTACCTGGAAGGCCAAGAGGAGAGGCTTTACTGGGCTTGCTAAATCCCGGCAGGAGAACAAAGGCTCCTGGGAACGTCCCATTACAGGCCAGACCTCGCTCAATGCTCTACGCGAATCACTTCATTCGGGCCTCACACAGCCTCACTCAATAGGTATGCCAAATGACCCTCAACTTACAGAAGAAGAGACTGAGGCACTGAGAAGTTCAGGAGCTTACTGGAGGTCACACAGCTGCTGTGTGTGAGCCAGGACACAAAGCCTGAAGCCTGCGGCAGCTGGCTAGCAAGAAGGGAGGGGGAGCGGAAGGGGTGGGATGGAGAAGAGCAGATAGTTGTGAGCCACTGTGAGAAGTGAAATGACACGCTGGCAACCTTAGGCTGAGCTGACCTCACAGATGGATCTGATTGCCCTGCACATGCTTTACATAAAATAGGTCCAATATTTAAAAAAAAAAAAAAAAAAAAAAAAAAAAAAAAAAAAAAAAAAAAAACCATGTAAAAATACAAACTCCTAGCTCCTTTTTCTTTCATTTATTTATTTACTAAAGATTTATCTATTAAAAGTATTTGAGACAGAGACAGAGACAAGCAGAGGGAGGGGTAGAGGGAGAAGAGAGAATCTCAAACAGACTCTCTGCTGAGTGTGAAGCCCGACTTGGGGCTCAATCCCATGACCATGAGATCATGACCTCAGCTGAAACCAAGAGTCAGATGCCTAACCAACTGCCTTCAGCTCAGGTCATGATCCTGGAGACATGGGATCAAGCCCCACATCGGGCTTTCTGCTCAGCAGGAAGCCTGCTTCTCCCTCTCTCAGTCCTTTTGCTTGTGTTCCCTCTCTAGCTGTGTTTCTGTCAAATAAATAAATAAAATCTTTAAAAAAAAAATTCAGATTGTAGGGGTGCCTGGGTGGCTCAGTCAGTCAGGCATCCGACTCCTGGTTTCAGCTCAGGTCATAATGTTGGGGTCGTGGCTGTGCTGTGTGGAATCTGCTTGAGATTCTCTCTCCTCCTCTGCCCCTCCCCGCTCTGTAAAGTAAATGAACCTTAATAAAAATAAAAAAGATAAGATTGTCTGTAGGTCTATATTCCCACATGGCAACAATCACCGGGAGCCAACCTGCACCTGCCCCCTCCCACCTGAGCATGCAGTAAGATAAACTCTAGATCCAAGGGCACAGGACGGAGCAGCAAGAAAAAGAAAACCCATGGGGAGAGCTACATGGTAATGGTGTCTTTGACACCTAGTGGGGAAAAAGAGGTTAACCATATGAGATGTGGTACAAAACCCCGATCAGGGCAGGTGAGGTGGGAAATAACAATTAACATCTAACCTGTTTGAGTAACACTACATCCGAGCACTTGTCTGTGCACTTGGCTCACTTCATCTTTCAGAAGCTATGGATGCTTCCAATAAGAAAGGAAACAGAAGGCTGGAGGGGTGATGTAAGTTGCCCAAGGCCACACAGGTCGGATGCACCCCGGCAATGTGGCCTCTCCCCGGGTTCTTACCCACTGTATAGAACCAAAGGGGCCTTAAGTGTCTAAAAGGTCAGGAACCACTGGTCTGTTAGCAGTGCTCGAAAACCCATGCTTTCAAGTGGAGGCTGTCCATGCGTTCTCTATAGAACTGAGTCTGCACAGGTGGATGGGATGAGAAGGAGAAGAGATTCTGTACTCAAAACCATGGAAGATGCTGGGTTCAAGGCAGTCAAACAAGTTTCTGTAACTCTGAGATTCCTCAAAACTAAAACCAAAAAAAATTTAAAGATTTTGTTTACTTGAGAGAGACGGAGAGAGGAGGAGCAGAGAAAGAGGGACGGGCCGACTCCGTGCTGAGTAGCGTGGAGCCTGACACAGGACTTGATCCCATGACCCTGAGATGATGACCTGAGCTGAAATCAAGAGTCAGATGCTTAACTGACTGAGCCACCCAAGTGACCCCCAAAACCAACATTTTTAAAAGGGAGATTATGTTGCAAGTTCCTAATTGATGGGAGCTCCCCTCTCTGCTTTGGTTTGGGTGATGATGGGTGCCTAGCCAGAAACAGAAGGCTGAGCTCCTTGCCCTGTTGGGAGGTGTCCTCAACATAGCAAGGGTGGGGAGGTGGAGGGCTGCTAGTGCAGAACTGGTTAAGAGAAACAATGCAGGGGGAGGGAGGTATTTTTGGCTGCTGAGGCAGAGGGGAGAGCAGTCAAGTTGAGAATCAGGAAGAGTTTCATGGAACTGGTGAACCGAAGAACGGAAAGGAGCATCTTTTAAGACTACCGGTGTCAGACCTTTTCCATTACTTCCTTACGTGAGCCACACAACAATCCTGAATCATCCTCATTTCAAGGCCCAGGAAGCTGAGGCATAGAGAGGCCAAACAACCTATCCCTGGTCACACAGATCCAACAAGACCTGATTCTAGCCTGTGAGAGGAGAGGTCATGCCTGAGGGATGGGCACAAGTCCATAACCTGCTCTTCTCCTTTTACTTACTTGGAAAAAAAAAATACATACACAATTAATACACAAAATCAAATTGTAAGCACTCACTGCATCTTGTTTCTTTAATCTAACTTAAACTCTTAAACATATCAAGATCCACCTCGTTCTTCTCCTGCCTGCTGGGCCTTCTGGTGTGTGGCCGTGTCAGTGATGATATGGCCCCTTCTGACCCGCACTTGGGTTGTTCCTTTTTCTGCCATCACAACACTGCAAGTATCCCCACACACACACTTTGAAATATTTTCACGCGTAGACCCCCTAGAGTAAATTTGTAGAAATGGAACTGTAGGTTCAAGGGAGGGGCATTTCACAACTGCACAAATATGGCTACTGTGAGGCGGGTAGAAATCTCAGCGGGCAAGGCAAGCATGCAGGGAGAAAGAACAGAGTGACAGGCTACTGGTAGGAAGGATGGGCCATTCAGTGAAGGGATTAGCACAGCTGCATGAAGCCTCACGGCCTAGCCTTGTCTCCACTCGTACACAGCACACACGCTGCGCACCCATAAAAGGCCTCACGCTCGGAGCCTGCCAGCTATTGATCACTGATTGGTGACAAGTGTTCGTCACCCCGATTTCGTCAGCCTGCCTTCTCAGCCCTTAGATGCAGCTCAAGCCTCACCTTCCCTGTGGAGGCATCTCAACTCCTCCAGACAGAAATGTGCCGACTCTAAGCACAGACTCAGAGCCTTGTTCCAGCCTTGATCTGCTGATCACCGCCCCCCACCCTCCAGTTGGACTTAACCTCCTAGACAGCACGACCCCAGCTGGACCTCACAGTAACCAGTCAGAGGAAGGTGATCAACCAGGTGACCACACGGTTTCACCTCAAATGCCCCCTTCTCCACCCCCATCCTGCCCATCCAGGAGTGCCCTGCTGCAGCTGTACCTCAGAGGAGAACATGGTGGCGCAGGTCCCAATGCACCAGCAGACCACGGGCTTGGTGATGCGGCCCTCCTTGACGCCCCGGCAGATCTTATATTCCTCAGTGCCCCCGATCTGCCATGGAACAGGGAATGAGAAAAAGCTCACAAGTTAGTGGAACCCATCCCGAGTTGCAGCTAGAAAACGTGCCCTGATTCAGGCAGGGATCAGAGGCTCCAGGAGTCCTGAGTAATAACCCAGCTCGAAAATGAAGACATGTGGGTGCTGGCCAAATAACAGCCTGCAAGGCTGAGAGGGATGCAAGGAAGAACTGTGACCGGGGAGTCCCTGGGACTCGCCCTCCCCAATCTAAGGGCACAAGATGATTTTGGACCAGAACTGCTCAGAGGCACAAGCAAGGAGGTTACAGGACTCTCCCAAACTGAGAAGTGCACTTAGTTCAGCAGTGCACTGCTCAGGAGACCAAGATCAGCCAGAAGCTTCCTCTTTATTGGTACTAAAATGTCTAGTTACTGCCCTCAAGAGCCAAGACGTCTTTTAGGAACAAAGATGGCAGTATTAATGGTGACGGCCTCTCTGCCTGGGAGTGTAGGGAACGGGATGACCAAGGACTGTCATCTTAAGTTGTATATATGCAAAATGCATGTGTTTTTTTTTTTTTTTTTTTGGAAAGGCGATCCCACGTTACTTTTAGAGTCAGAAAAATAAAATTAACCAAACCAAAACGCACCTCTCCAAGAACCACAATCATTTTTACTCCTGGAGTATCCTGGTAACGTAGCACATGATCCATAAATGTTGAGCCGGGGTACCTGGCGACAGCAGAGAGAACACATGGGATCAGGAGGCTTGGGGACGTGTAGGAACACGTGTAGGAAGCTACGAGGAAGACGTGAGGCTTCTCGTGAGTATGGGTGTCCACTAAGGGTCCAGAGATGCCCTAAGTGTTGCTGTGTGTGTATGTCATGGGCGGGGGGCAGTAATAAATGAAGCACAAGGGAAGGGAAGGAAGAGAGGGGAGGTTGGCTTGGCAGTAAAGAGCACACATGTGGTGGTTTTAAAATATGGTAGCAAATTCTTTTTTTAATTTTTAATTAACTTATTTGACAGAGAGAGAGAGCACAAGCAGGCAGAGGGAGAGGGAGAAGCAGGCTCTCCGCTGAGCAGGAAGCCCCATGTGGGACTCAAGTCCAGCACCCCGGGACCATGAGCCAAAGGCAGACGCTTAACTGACTGAGCCACCCAGGAACCCTTGGCTACAAATTCTTTTAACAAGGCGGAACCTCATGCCTCACTTGCATATGGGTCAGACTTGACAATCTGTTTCTTTCTTTTTTTTTTTTTTCAAAGATTTTATTTATTTGACAGAGAGAGAGATCACAAGTAGGCAGAGAGGCAGGCAGAGAGAGAAGAGGAAGCAGGCTCCCAGCTGAGCAGAGAGCCCGACATGGGCCTCGATCCCAGGACCCCCTGAGATCATGACCTGAGCCAAAGGCAGAGGCTTTAACTCACTGAGCCACCCAGGCACCCGACAATCTGTTTCTAATAAAATGTGTCAGGGGCACCTGGGTGGCTCAGTCGTTAAGTATCTGCCTTCTGCTCAGGTCATGATTCCTGAGTCCCAGGATCGAACCCTGCATTGGGCTCCCTGCTTGGAGGGAGGCCTGCCTCTCCCTCTCTTTCTCCCCTTGCTTGTGTTCCCTCTCTAGCTGTGTTCCTCTCTGTCAAATAAATAAATAAAATCTTAAAAAGTAAGTAAATAACTAAAATGTGACAGCAGTGATTCTCTGACGATGGCTTGCGGGGCAGGGTTATAGATAGAACAGCTTCTGTCTGGTACTCTCTCTTGAATTGCTGCCTCTGGGGGATGCTGGCCACTGTGTCCTGAAGACATTGAGTGGTCTGCGGAGAGGCCCCCAAGAAAGCCCCCTGCCAGCCTGTGAATGGGCCACATCTAGCCTCCGGCAGCCAGGCCCTCCAACAACAGCAGCACTGTGGCCAGCCCACCCCCGTGAGCCACAAAAGCCTACCTGAGCCACCCCCGATTCCTGACCCACAGAAACCATGGGGACAAATGTCCTATTACAGCCTGAAACCACCAGGTTTGCGTGACTTCTTTTGCCTTTTGACACAGCGACAGATAACATGGCGTGCCAGCTGACGTCCTGGGATTGACAGGCTATTGCTGCGTCTAGACACAGGCCTGTATGCACAGCTGCCCCTGAATGACGTGAGGGTCGTCAGACCCCACCATGTGCGGTCGAAAACCCAAGTATAACTATGACTCCCCGAACAGCCTACTGTTGACCAGAACCTTACAGATACCATCCGTAGTCAATGAACAAGTATTCTGTATGTTATACACATTAGATACTGTGTTCTCACCCTGAAGTAAGCTACAGAAAAGAGAATGTGAATAACAAAGCCGTAAGGAAGAGAAAATACATTTACAGTACCCTAGTGAATTCACTGAAAAACACCTGCATATAAGTGGACCCGTGCACTTTAAGTCTGGCTTGTTGTTCAAGGGTCCCTGTATTTTTTTATTTTCTCCTGTGACAAGAGTCTACAAAAGGATTGTTCAAGACCAAGGATGCTTCTCTACAGATCTTCAAAAGGATTATAAATCCCAGGGGGACAGTGTAACTGCCGAGACTTATCTGAGCTGGAGCCTGTTGTCAGGGAGCACTGGGGATGATGGTCCCCCAGGCTGCAGCCCTAAAGACCTGGGAGAGAGATCTTCCTCACTCAGGAATCCATCTAACATGCCTGGAGAGCCAGGAAACAGACAAGGTGACTCACTCTCCCAACGGCTTTTGGTTGGGGCAAAGAGCGATGGTAGTAATAATAAACAGCAACGGCTACCATGTATCACGGCATTAAGTGGTAGGTATTAGTCTAACATAATACTCCATTGATAACCTACAGATTACCAGTCCCACTAACAAAAACAACAAACACACTACTTTGTAAAATGGAGATCTGGTCTCTGTCCCCAGCTCCTGATGCAAAGCTCCTAAAACCCTTGAATTTCCTAGGTGATAGGAGTGTCTGTTGTTTCTCATGAGGCACCTCTTGGTGGGCATCTACACAGCTCCTGGATGAAGGCTGGTCGCTAGAAGACCAAGCCATGATCAGTGGCTTGGTATTTTCAGCCCTACTCGCCATCCTCTGGGGAGGGGAGAAGGGCTAGAGATTGAATTAATAATCAATTGTGCCTACACGATGAAGTCTCCATAAACAATCCCTAAAGAATGGGGTTCGGAGAGCTTTTGAGTTGGTGAGTACACCATGGTGCTGGGAGGGTGGCGTGCCCACAGAGGGCAAAGAAGCTCCATGCACTGCCCCCCATAACTTGCTACAAGCGTTTCTTTCCTCTGGTTGTCCCTGGGTTCTGCGGGCCATTCTAGCAAATTATCAAACCCAAGAAGGGAGGTGTGGAGAACCCAACGTATAGCCAGTTGTGCAGGAGCACTGGAAGCCCGGACTCACAATTGGCATCTTGTGAGGCTGAGCCCTTCCCCTGGGGGATGTGGTACGAACTCCAGGTATGTACTGTCAGAACTGAAATGCTGTAATTACAGGACCCCTAGCAGAGAACTGGAGAACTGCCTGGCATGGGGAAAAAAAATCCCAACATCTGGTAGTGAGAAGGTTCAGTGAGGTCCTGGTAGAGAGCAGAGAAATAGCTCTTCCCTTCACTGTTACAGGCTACAGTAACACCTGCTGAGTACTTGCTGAGTGCAGGCCCAGCACTAACCACCTTCTATAAATACTACTCTCACTTGATCCTCGCAACACCCCCATAAAGTGGCTACTATTATTTTACCCATTTGAGGTAAGGATGATGCAGGTCTGTGGAGGGTAAGTGAGACCTGCCCGGGACACCCGCCCCCACATCAACAGAGAAATTAGGGATCTGAGCCCCCTAGCTGATTTCAGAGTCAGTCCCACCAACCGCTGCGCTCTGCTGCCTCCCTGTGGCCACAACTCACACAACAAACAGAATTATCCCCAAAGCCCAAACACCTTTGAAAAACACCCTTGAAAAACACTTTCTCCTATTTTTTTGTTGTTGTTTTTTCCTGAGTTCATGCCGCTGTCAGTCCTTAGTGGAGAAATGTCCTGTTTTATGGACTTCACTTGGCGACAGCGAGCAGAGACTGGAGGACCCAGTGCCCCCCTTCACCCAGCCCTACCACTCTCCAGCAGGAGAGAGGCCCGCCTTGGCCCAGCAGATCACCTGTCCCCGCCGATGGCCACACCCTCATAGACGCCATCAGTGGTCCGAGAGATGATGTTGTTGAGCTCATTGGACATGCCCCCAGAGCGTGAGACATAGGCCACGCTGCCGGGGCGGTATAGCTTGGAGGCCAGGATGTTGTCCAGCATTCCACCTGTATTTCCAATCTTAAAACACCCGGGCTTGATGCCTCCAACCTGTGAGGGCAGAAACAGCAGTCAGGGAGGAAGGGGAAGCTCCTGACTGCAGAGCTCAGGGAAATCATGAGGCCTGATACTACCTGCTAACCCACTCCTGCCCTTGAACTGATCAGGATGGGAAGAAAATGGTCCGAAGGAGCTAACACCGGCACACCAGGTTTCCGGCTTAGGAAAAATCTCCTCTCTCCCTCATGAGCCATTATGCAGGAAAAAAAGAGAACCTTACGTGTAAAATATGGCTTACTATGCAGATTCAGATACATCAACTCAGGATTAAGTCACCTCCTTTGCTCTGAAAGGGCGAGAGCACCCAGGAAAAGTGTAAAACACAGGTATGCACCTCTGCTCAACATCAGCCTCAGAGATGAAAGAAAGGCCCTTTCCTTAATTCAAAAATCTGACCTCCAGACAACTTTTTAATGGAACAACTAAGGAAAAACAACAACAAAATATTCCCAGAGCAATTTCTTTCTATGTGAAAACTTTTGGGCAAATAAAATCTGAGTAGATTCTTCTTTTCACGGTTAAAAGAATAATCAAAGACTATGCTATGGTTGCAATCTTCCAGTTAGCTCCCTAAAACCACAAAGAGGCTGAGAGGGACTAGGAAGAGAGCCCTTTAAAGTAACTGGATATGAACAGACTTGACTTGCAATGGGTACCTCTGAATCTTTTCAACCTAAGAGAGAAACAGAAGAATCAACAAGTTTGCTTTCTGTGGGCCCAGAACTTCAAAAGATAGCCTTGAACTTAAAAGACTTTCCAGAAAGGACACTCACAGTGGCAGGTCCAATGATGGTCACTCCCTTCTGGTCTGCCTTCTTGATCAGCTTCCTTGTGAGGGCCTCAGGGATGCCTTCGGCTATGATGGCGATGGTCCGGATCTAAAGGACAGTCCCTTCCTGTTAACTCTGTGCCTCAGATGAAGCAATGAGGTGGCACCCTTTACAGGGCCCACATTCCATGCCCCCTTCCAGGCTCTAAGAACCAAGTAATCTTAACAGTATGCAATCCCTTCCTCCCAGAGGCCTCTGTCCCTAGCCTGACCACTCCAACCCTCTCCCAAAAGGAGAAGGGTAGACATCCAAAGCCAATCTCTATTAGTTAACACACGGTAACTCAGGAACCAAGCAGGAACAAATGTTTCTGAAAACCCACTACTATCAAAAGTGGCTATATTTTCTCCCATCCAAAAACCCACAAGACTCAGACCCACCTGCTCCCCACCTGTCCTGGTGCCTATTCATAAAGCAGGATCCAAGGATCTATGTCCCAGGGTCAGCATGGGACACAAATGAGCTGCTTCCACAACCAGACCAGAGAGTGGGCTGGGGGAGAAACCCAGGAGGAGCGGGGATGGGCAGGAAAGATTGAGAACCATCTCTCTTTGGCTCTAGACCAGGGGCCAGCAAACTTTTTCTGGCTTTTTTGGTCATGTGGTCTCTTGCAGTAACTACTAAACTTTGCCTTTGTAGCATGAAGGCAGTCAGGGACAACAGGTAAATGAAAACAGCATGGCTGTGTTCCAATAAAACTTTATTTATAAAAACAGACAGTGGGCTAGGTTTGACCCTTACTACAGTTTGCTAAACTCTGCTCTAGAATAAAAAAGCACCTCATGTACCGCAGGTGTGCTTTTGTTTTTGCTTCACTGAGATGGCAAAACAAGTTTACTTTCTCCAGTCTTACACTGAGCTAAGCCAGCCTGGGATCAGACAATAATTTTGAACAGAAAAATCAGCATCTTAATCTACAAAGACTCATACAAATCAGTAACAAAAACACAAACACCTCAACGGGGGGAAAAAAAAGAGAGAGAGAAGGGAGAGCAAGTCACAAAACATAAATGGTCAATAAATGTTTTTAAAAGCTCATCTTGGGGCGCCTGGGTGGCTCAGTTGGTTAAGTGACTGCCTTCAGCTCAGGTCATGATCCCAGAGACCCGGGATCGAGCCCCACATCGGGCTGCCTGCTCGGCGGGAAGCCTGCTTCTCCCTCTCTCACTCCCTTTACTTGTGCTCCCTCTCTAGCTGTTTCTCTCTGTCAAATAAATAAATAAAATCTTAAAAAAAAAAAGCTCATTTTAGTTAATAATCAAAGATATGCAGATTAGGGCACTTGGGTGGCTCAGATGGTTAAGCCTCTGCCTACAGTTCAGATCAGGATCCCAGGGTCCTGGGATTGAGCCCCAAGACTGGCTCCTTGCTCAGCGGGGAGTTTGCTTCTCACTCTGCCTCTGCTCTTCCTACTTGTGTGCAAATGCTCTCTTTCAAATAAAATCTCAAAAAAAAAAAAAAAGATATGCAAATTAAATAGAATGCCTATCACTTGTGAATTACATGCTTGTTTCTCTTACACCGTTCTGTGCATGGGAGCAGGGATAGAAGAACACAGGGAGAAGGACAGAGAGAATCTTAAGCAGGCTCTATGTCCAAAGCAGAGCCCGACCCAGAGCTCATATCATGACCTGAGCCAAAATCAAGAGTCAGATGCTTGACTGACGGATGCCCCAAATACACTTTTTTAAAATGCAAACATTCAGTGTTGTCCAGGGACAAGGAAGCAGGCATTCTTGAAACACTGATGGAGTTGATGTCCTTACAACTTTTCTGACGGGCCCCTGGGCAGGATGGGTCAAAGGCTTTCAAATCTGCCCATTCTGATATAGCAGTTTGACTTCCTGACATTTCTTCTGGGGAATAATTAAGGACATATGCAAATGCTCATCTAAGATGCTCACCACAAGACCTGGAAAGGCGAAACCGATGTTGCCAATGAATATTTATGGCTGTGGAGAGTAACTGAAGAATGGTTGACAAAACAGTCATGTACAGAGTTATCCTACATGTTCAAATCCAGAAGGAATGGAGAAGGATATATTCAAATATCGGCAACCGTGTTTCTGAGGAACTAGAATTGACTGAAGTAATTTTTCCTTTCACTTAATAGTATTTAAATTTTCTCTGTAACAAACATGTAATAATTTTATTTTTTTTTTTTTCTTAAAGATTTTGTTTATTTGACAGAGAGAAACACAGCAAGAGAGGGAACACAAGCAGGAGGAGTGCAAGAGGGAGAAGCAGGCTTCCTGCCGAGCAGGGAGGCCGATGTGGGGCTCGATCCTGGGACTCCGGGATTATGACCTGAGCCGAAGGCAGAGTCTCAATGACTGAGCCACCCAGGCGCCCCACTTAATAATTTTATAGTAAGAAATTGCTTTTGATTTTGTCATGAAAGCTGGTCTTAGTGGCATAGGGAGGACCTGGTGGGGGCAGATGATCCTGAACAGACTCTCTGTTAGCCTAGGCAAGCAGCCCTGTCCAGCCTGCCTGCCCTCTGTTACCACCCTACCTTCTAAAGATCAAGCGTATCCGACAACTTTCTCCCACACCGCCGAGTGCCGAGCTCTTTGTCCCCGATGGCAGTGCTAGCAGGCACCACTCGGGAACCTTCCCTGCCACCCCACCCCAGTGCCCACTGATCTACCTGTGCATAATTCATGGTCTCAATGGTACTATCGTAGGCTGAGCGGAGAGAGGCAAAGTTGATCAGCACATCTACTTCTGGATGTTTCTTCATGGCATCAGCCATGTTCTTGAAGACAGGGATCAGGATCTCCTTGTGACCCCAGTAAAACTTCTGCTTGTGGTCCCCACTGTGAGAAAGGAGAAGGAGGGGTCAGGATACCTCCAAACTGTCAGGGCTCGGGAGAGGGAAGCTGAGAGGAAAAGCTTCATCTAGAAGGTGGGGAGACAGGGTCCCATGTGTTGGAAACCGATCCCCCCAAGAATGTGGATCATCCCAAGTCTGGGATGGCAGATGCTTCCTCAGCAAAGGCGCTAATCTTGCTGGTTCCCCTGGGTCTGTCTTAGCAAGGGAGAGGAGATGAGGAAATCCCACTTGGCAGCCATCTCTTGCTTCTGGCCTTGATGGGACTCACGTGAAAGGGTACACCATGGCGGCCACCGAAGGCTCGTCCCGGGAGCAGATGTAGTCGAAGTCCAGCATGCCCTGTACGGCCCGGGTCTGCATACCCCACACGATGGCCTTGGTGTGGCGGCTGAAGAGGGTGGCACTCTTTCCTGGTGGGCAAAGACACAGCGAGTGCACCCAGCACACACACTCCGGGGAGACCGGCAGGGGCTGCCAGACCCCTCCACGCCCAGTCCAGGGAGAGGGTGCTCATCACCCCGGCAAAGGGATGTCAAGAGGCTGGAGACTCTGAGAACTGGGGGAAGAGGTGCCCTGGTTTCTTTGCAAAGAAGTGGCAGAGAGAGCAAAGAGAGCTAAGAGCACCTGCTGAGCTACAATGAACAACTTTTCTCTGTGCAGAGAAAAGACCAACAGGTGGAGAATCCCTACAGGACCTACACCGCCTCACAGGAAAGGCAAGTAATCAGCATTTTGCTTACATGCAGATGAAGGCTTGATCAATTACTTTTAAAGACGCTGAGAAAAAAAACATCAAGCTCTCCCAATTCTGGTGACCACATGATATGAAACAACCCAACAATCATCACCTCTACATCTAGACATAAACCAGCTCAGGTCAGGATCCAAAGCCTCAGGATTCTAGGTCAGTGTAGGTCCAATGAAAAGGCTGGCTGCAGCCTTATTTCTACCGGAGAGTCTGGCCGGAGCACACTAGCTTCGCGAGCACCCCCCCCAATATTCTCTATGCTGTCCCTTCCCTCCTACTCGCCTCCCTCTGGCAGGTGGCCTTCTCCTGCTCAAAACAAGGCTCTTGGGCAGTTCTCCAGTGGCAGAAGAGTGAGAGGCAAAAGAAGGGGGTTGAAATGCTGTCAAAAGTGCTTGCAGAGCCTGAAGGGAAAGGCCCCTCCACCACCCTGCAGACAGGGACCTGTACCTCCCATTCTCTGCAAGTCGCTGGAGGAAAAGAGCCCCGGGGGAGGTTCTCAGCTCCTCCAGGGAGAACAAGGCACTGAGCTCAGGGGCCATCTGGTATTAATTAACCTAGTGTACTAGTGCAGGCTTGGCTAGTCAGGTTCAAGGTCTGACTGAATAAATGTAAGATCAGTCTCCCAAGGC
Source organism: Spilogale gracilis (assembly GCA_004023965.1). Lineage (NCBI taxonomy): Eukaryota > Metazoa > Chordata > Mammalia > Carnivora > Mephitidae > Spilogale > Spilogale gracilis. The sequence goes on along the minus strand of PITA01010775.1, from coordinate 46,132 downwards.
ACGTAGGATTCTCATCCCTACACAGCCTCACTCCTTCCCTTAGCTGTCAGCTTCCCATACCAGAAGGCTCCTGATGTTCCAAATACCTGGGACTTGCTGTCACCAGACCCATCTGGGTTCTCATGAGACATGAGATCACAGAACAAAGATAGCCACCTAATCCAGTACCCTCACTTCCCAGGTCCCGGAACCTGAAGCTCAAAGATGTCAGATGACAGAGGTCCTGTCATCTAGCATCAGGGCCGGATTATGTATTAAATTACGATGCAGCTCAACTGTGCAAGGGAGGAGGGCAGGATATGAGCCAGGAGGGCCTGGCCTCTCCCCACCCTCAGGGGAGCCCATAATTCCCCCAAGTCAGATTGTGAGCAAGCACACAAACATGCATTTGTCTAGCCCAGAGAGTACAGAAAGGGCACAAGGCCTGGAGTCTCTACAAGCCTGCACGCACCTCCAACATGAAAAAGGGCCCAATTCAAGCATTCTCCCTGAGCACAGAGATGGCAAAGCCAAAGGCCATCATCCTTAACTCACCAGCAGCAGGGGCTAACAACGACCCCCAAGGCTCCTCTGCTGGGTCAGAGACTAACAGTAAGAGAACCCCAGCCCTTGAGTGGAAGAGCTCTCAGAACAGGGTAGGCCCCTGTTCTTTCAGCACAGGACACGGCCATGGGGGGCGGGGGGGGGCGATATCAGATCCTAGCGGAGTTGTCCCTTCCCTTCCCCTTAGCAAGGGATCAAAGGTCATCATCAGAAATTTCCCCCTGCCCAGGGAAACATCTCCCACAGCTGTGAATATCAAAAGTTAAGTGGAAGCCCTAATGCTCTGAATGGACAGGGGAGCGTGTTTGTGCAAATGTGTGAGTAAGCACAACAAACGACCCTCGTGTGAGCAGTGCCCTCCTACACCAAGGCCCAGCTCCCCGCTACAGATTTACTGCACATCCATCTGGGCTTCTCCCTCTCTCCTTGACTTGTCTAGCCTGTCTACCACCCAAAACCCAGAGAAGGCTGAACCCACTCCTGACACTGAGAGCTCGGGGACGCAGGAGGCAGTGGTCAGGCCAGGTGGGGAAAGTAAGAAAAGAGCCCCTAAGACCCAGATGGGAATCCCAGAGGGCTGAGGCTGCCACTCCCCCTTCAGCTTCCAAGGCTTGCTCCTTCCCAGGACGCCCCTCCCTCCTCAGCAGGCACCACCCACTTTCCAAGGCCTGGCTCTTGCTCCCAGTTCCCTACCCTGTCCGGTCCCTACCCTGTCCTGTCCGGAGTGTGGCGCCGGCTGGCCAGGAGAGTGCTGCGTGGAGAGTGCTGAGTGGGGGTGGGCGCGACTAAGCAGGGGCGGGAAAGCGAGGGAGGGCGAAGACCAGGACTTGGGGAGGGGAAACAAAGCACACAGTAAGACTATAACCCACTAACAAAGCCACACACAGAGCTGGGGCAAGTGGGGGCATCCTACCTTGCAGGGATCTTGGGCTTGGGACTGAATCTGTCAAAGAAAATGACCAAGGCAGCTGAGTCACCTGCTGGTGGCTGGAGGCTTTGGAGGGAGAGGGTGGGAAGAGGGAAGGGTCCCAAGGACAAGCCTCATAGGGCTCATGCCCTCACCATCTCTCATCTATTCCACAACAGACAGGAGTGAAGCCAACAGAAGAGAAGAGAGCACTGATCGGCAGAGCAGAAGCAAGAAAGGGCCAAAGGGCCAGAGGGGGGGCAGGAAAGGCAAGAAGGCCTGGAGGCGTTGCTGAACACCAGAGGTCCCCAGGCCTGGCGGAGGGGCAGCTGGCCAGACCCCAGCCTCATAAAGCCAATCCCGTGTTTGTCCCCATGAAGCACAGTAAGAGGATAAGGTCACTGTGGGGCTGGACCTGTCGCTGTGCCGTAGACAGAGAGGCTGATGTGCGGACTGCAGAGAAACCGCTTACAATCTCGAGCGCTTGGAGCCCGTGGACTTATTTCACAAAATGCCTCAAGCACATGCTGTCTGTATAGGAAGAGGCTGCAGTCAGCCCCGCGCTGACCAATGCCTGTTACCTCACGCTGGCTGTACAGGCTGGCTGGCAGGGGTCGCGTCTGATGAACCAGAGGACGGACACACAGGAGAGGCAAAATGCAGACGGGCTGGTTATCAATGTGTGCTCTTATGGGGGGCTCACAGGAAGGGGGGTCTTCAGAAGAGCCCCAGGAGGTGGGATGGGCAGGAACTACCACGTGGGTGCTTGCTCTGCCGCCCCAGCTCTAGGCTCCTGCTCTCCACTGAGAAGTGGAGAAGAGTCTGGGGTACCTTGCCACCTCTGGGTATTACTGCTGCCCTGTCTCCTGCACAGCATCCCTGCCCAGCTCACAGGCCCCCACGGTGTAAGGGGGTGGAAGAGAAGATAGTGGGGAGTGGGGCGACCCAGGTGCAGCATGGGTCCTCAGTGCCAGGAGAGCCCATGAGAAAGCATGGGAAGGCTTGGGAAGGCCTGAGTCTTCATGTCCTCATGTCCATTTTGGCCCATGTGCCACGCCCACTCTCAAAGCAAAGCCCCAACCCCATTCTAGTGCCCCTGCAGGACCTGGACAGGGCAGGTGGACCGGGGGTGGGGAGGGGGTTTGGGGGAGGGCAGCCCACAAGTTACCTTGTGGCATGGCAGGCTTGGCCTTCTTTGCGGGTGCTACCTCATCGGCCCTGGACTCAGAAAAAGATGCTGTCCTGCTGGGGGCTGGAGTCTGGGATGGGACAAGGAGACACGGTAAGAGTCATAGGTAACAACTGGGAAAAAGAGCTATTGGTCCTTAAGCTGTGGGTCCTTTAGGCCTAAAGAAAACGGGTCACAAGAACCTTGTACAGAACTATCCTCTACAAAGTGCTTCCAAAAGTAGTATTCTAACTACTCTCTTGAGAGATAAATTAGTATTGTCCCATGTCACAGATGAGCAAACTGAGGCTCTGAGAGGATATGATACCTGCCAAGGTCCTGCTCTCAACATGATTTAACTCTGGTCTGATTTTAAACCCCCTAGTCCAGGGGCACCTCACTGGCTTAGTCAGTGGTATGTGTGACTCTTGATCTTGGGATTAGGAGTTCAAGACCCATGCTACTTAAAAACCTAAACTAAAGTAATAAAAACCCCTGGTCTTTCCATTATACTACCTTGATTGGGCCGGAAAAAAACTGGTAGAGACAGAGAAACCAACCTATCTTTCCCCAGTGCCCCCAGATGGCTAGGGACCAAGCAAGGGCACCTTGCTCTGGAAGGGAGGGAGGTCTGACGAGGAGGCAAAGATGACACGGCATGCTTTAAGGTCGAGATTGGAAGGCACCTACCGACGTGCTCCCGCTGGCATTGAGGAGGAAGTTTGCAGTGTGGGCCGCTGTGGGTGGCTGGTTGGGGATGGGCCGGTGGCCCAGGGCCATGCCCACAATGGCCGTCATGTGAGTCTCCGTGCCAAAAACATGGATAGGGATCCCAGTGGTCTTCCCTGTGAGGGAAAGAAGAGTCCATCATTCAAGTCTTCAGGTAAGCACCAAGTCCCTGCCAGGCATCTAGTGCTTTTTTCTGCACAAGACCAACTTTCCAGGACACACCAACTGCCCTATTTTCAGCACCAAACAACTCTTTGTAAAGACCACCTGCTGGTAAGAACAAGAAAGCACTTGCCTGATACCCTGAAGTGGCCGTGAGCATAATTAGGGTCTGCGCCGTCCTGCCGGCCCCTGGGCCCTGGCTCTCCAAACCCTCGGCCTTGACATCTGCCCAGTCTGGCGCGTGTTCCCGAGCTCACTTCCTCAGAGCCCTGGCCCTTCTCCTCCCCCTGCCTGGAGCCCTCCTGTCACTCAGTCACTCAGCTCGGCCTGAGTGCAGCCTCGGAGGAAGGCCTTCCCTGACCTCCTGCCCCACCCTGAAGCCTCACTGTATGCACAGTAGCCCTTTACTTGTTCAATGTCCTCTGAGCTTAGTGGCCTGTGAGGAACATTCACTGCGCTGTTCCCAAGGGCTATCCCCACGGCAGGAACTGCTGTGGGTGAAAACGAGGATGGGCACCCCTTTGAGTGACGCAGGGGGCTACTGCTCGCCACATCCACCAGCTTTGGGAATGCGGGAGGAAGGAACGCCTCTCCCCTTCCCATCAAGGGCACAGCATGCTCCCTGAGCAAGAGCATCCTGTCACCCTGACACCTCATGTGACCCCCTGCCCCACACATAACTGCTCCTAGCAAAGGGGGCTGCCCTGAAGACTGAAGCTGCTGGGGACCAAGTTCACATGTCTCAGGTTCGGCGAGGTCAACTTAGGGAGACACAACCATAGTCCAGACTGAGAGGAAGTCCCCCAGCTTCTGGAAAGCCCCAAAGGTGTGGTCTCATGAACCTGCCAGAGAACTGAAAAATGCAGATGGAGACAGGAAACCAAAACAGATGCCACCACCCTCCTGCCCCTCATCTCAGCGAGGGACAGTGCTCTGCTGTCCTGCCAGTTACCGGCCCTTCCTCTTCCCCCTCCGCAGTCTGCTCAAATGTCACCTTTTCAGCGAAACATTTGCTGATCACCCCATTAAAACGAGTGTCCCCTCCCACACACGCTATCCCTTCCTTCAGTTGTGTTTGCCTTCCCAGCACCTCACACTACCGGACATGATGCTCCGTGCTCTCGGCAGCACAGTGGCCTTCTGTCTGTCACAGGGCGGGCGTTCCACAAATATTTGCTAAAGAAACGGCTGAACGGCAATGCTTTATGAACCGTTCCGAAGTCTAGGGCGGGGGCTCTGATCCCAGGAGCACAGAGAGTGGACGTGGAAGCAAGCTGCCCAACCAGAAAGCGGGGTGGCATGAACAAGTGTCTGAGGACCGACCCATTTCCAGGAAGCCCAAGGAGGCAGAGAAAAGGTCCCCGCCATCTTACCGACTTCTCCCATCACCCGCAAGCCCTCCTGATAGTTGGGGCCACCTCTTCGGACAAAGATGGTGACCTCGTGCTCCTTCAGGGGGCCCTGGTAATCTCGAATTGCTCTCACGATGCCCTGGAAGCATGAAGGGCCGTCAGACATGTGACTAAAAGTCAGGCAGTCCTAAGGCAATTATAGGCAGTCCTAAGGCACCCCAATAAACATACCAGGGTGTACGTAACGAGGGCTGCTTCTCATGAAGAAACATGGTGGGCCCAGGCAGGCAAGAATTTCACATGTGTGGACTAGATTACCCTGGGGAGACTGCCCCAGGTACCTGGGAGTCACACCCCCAACACATGGGGACACTGGTTCCTGGCATCCTTGCTGTCTCTTACTGCAGCCTAGGGGGGAAATCGAGGCCAGGGTCCTAGGCTAGAGTTCTCAGAGCTATGAGGACATGAGCCACTTAAACACCCAAGTCCTACTAAAACTTCTTCCAGCAATTTTGGGGAACAGCCCTTGCAATGAGTATCAACTCTGGAAACAATCTGGGAGAAGGTACAGGTGCGCACGAGTTCTGTATCCCCAGATAGGAGGCGAGTTTACGGAGTCTGGCGTGTGGCGTCCACCGCCCGCCCGTGGCACTGCCCCTGAAACTCGACACACAGGTCCGGCCCCAAACCCGAGCGCCCCACACAGCCGCTGGACTACACGGTTGCTCGGAGTCAGCACAAAGCTGTCAAGGTTCACCGGCTTCCCATCTGTCCGCTGAATCAGGATCAATTAAGGAGAGCCTGTTTTAGGCAAGACTGATGAGGCCTGGTCCCCCACTTCTTCAGAGATCACTTTCAAGGCTGACATTTATTGATTCATTATTCCCAAAACTTACACGCCACTACCAGAAGGGGATGAGACTCTCGAGCCATGTTTGTGCTATCGTCTTTCCTGACCACCGGTCACACTCTGAACTGTGTGCCCACAGCTCTCGACCTGCGTGCCCACACCCAACCTGTGCACAGGGACCCAGGCCAACAGACCCTGGCTGGAAGAACAAGAGCCCCAGATCATGAGACCATTTTTCTCATTCTGACCTTTCGGAAAAGACCTGAATCTATCCCAGTGTCTTCGGCATCCCCAATAAGGGACCCCCGGAGCAAGACCCCCTACTAAACTGGGTAAGCCATGGGAACCTGCTTCTGCCTCCTACCTTACTTATGGAAACCTGCCTTCCTGGTTTCACCCCAAGCCACATTCCCCAGGAACTGCCCAGTCCCGTGGCTGATTACCTTGAACGTAGCAGCCACGTTGGTGAAGTTTGCAATGCTACCGCCGATGATGAGGATCTTGCCTGTGTTTGGAGTAGAAGGGTTATCAGAAAGGCAGACTTCAACATCTTACCAGAAATCCAACTGGGGGAGTTCCCTCCTCTCTGATCCAGACCGAGGAACAAAGGTCCCCCAAGCATTAGGAGGTACCAGTGCAGAGGTTGGGCAGGGTGGGGAGCAGTCTGGCCTTCCCCGACATCCATTCAGTCTTAACCAACTAGGCTTTCCATCACCTGTGCCACAGAGCAGGTGGTTACTCCAGACCCACCAAACCTCTACATTGTTCCTGGCTGGCACTTAGAAACTCAGTTTGGCTTCTGGATATCCCTGATGGGAATCTCTTCGGGCTCAAGGGAAGGGGAACTGGTATTCTTAATCCCTAAACACTGGACAGATGGTAAAGGGAAGCTGGGAATCCCACACCCCAGACAGTAAACATAGAAAAAAGAAACCTAAAAAAAAAAAGTGGGTCACTAAGATCTGAGCTTTTAGCAGTCAGTAAGAGCACACTGCCACCTCCCCTCCCGCGCACCTGCTACATACACATCACCTCCTTGCCTCCCCCGAGCTCCCCCATCCCATAGAGGCCACACTGCCCATTGCAGAGTTGGAGAAACAGGAGTCCAGAAGCTAGATGACTAACCCCAGGCTGCAAAGGACCAGAACCACCACCTCCGGGCCTTCTTGCCCACAGCTGTTCCCAGTGCAGCACAAGGGGCCATCCTGGGGAAGGAGCATGTGTGTCTCACCATCTGGGTGCTTCTCCCGGGTCATGAGGGAGAGGATCGTCTTAGCATAGTCATAGGTCTGCTGTTCGCTGGGGGCGCCTGAGTACTCCCCGTAGTTTGCCAGTTCGTTGACACCCCCTAAGTCACAGATGGTATCACTGCCGGGGAAACACAAGAAGTCAATGTTGGCTCTGACCAGTGGCAGAGGGTGGCAGCCTGGTGCCGAGAGGGACAGGCAGGTACCCCCAGAGCCCTGCGGTCAGCCAACGGGACCAACCCCTGGGGCGCAGACCCTCCAGGGTCCACCAAGTCACACTTGAAGGTTAACTGAGCTGCCTCACGCTCTCCCTGGCAGTGAGCTCTGCTAGCCCCAGGCCGTCGTGGGGCTCTGGACTGACTCTGGGAAGTCAAGGGAACAAGGAGCGCTTCAGAAGACAAAGAAAAACCATGCATTCCAGGAGTCCCTGCCGGGCTGCCCAACGGAGAAGTGAAATGGTCACAGCCAGAGGAAGGCGGAGCCAGACACTAGGGAACGCGGCAGCTTCCTGCCTGGAAACAGCAGATGCCTACAGTGCTCTAAGTGAAAAACCACCAATTATCGCAAAGAGTATAGAATATGAGCCCAATATTCCTATAAAGTGTGTAAGTATGAAGACATATACAGGCATTAAAAGAGATGGAAGGAGGGAAGGAGAGGTGGGGAAACAGCCAGGAAAGGTTTACTTTGAGGTCCTTCTCTGTATTTACTATACCTCTGTGTGAAGCAGGTATGGTTAACTATAAAGATTAAAACTAATAAAAGTAACCTCATTCAGAAGCAAACAAGAAAGTTGCAGAAGACAGCATAGAAAACAGGCTTTCGCCAGAGCCTCTGCTCTGCACCAAGGGGAGAAAATGAGGTTCCCCACCCCCACTGTGAGGTGAAACAATCTGATCCAGACCGAGCACACGTGGGCTCCAGGCAGACCCGGCCACCATCCCTACAGCAGCCCCTCCATCACCTGTACACGACCGAAGCACCACCTCCGGCCACCATGGTCCAGATCCTCCCCTTGGGGTTCAACAAGGTCAGCTTCAGGCTCGCCCCACTTTTGGCATCCAGGTCTGCAATGTATGCTTCCTAGGGAACAGAGAGCAACAGGTGGGCCTGGGGGTACCCCCTTCACTGGGTCCCAGCTCCCAAGACCCTGCCCCTTTCCCTGGAGATACATGAAGAGGTCCTAAAGCCTTAATAGAGGCAGGGAGAGGAATTGTGCAGGGTCCTACATCCTGTGATAATGTCCTCAAGTACCAAAACCACCCATGGCGGCACTGCCAGTTTATCACTGCCTGGGGATAAACTTCGCAACTCCTTTGTCTCTAACCTCAAGTCCCTGGCCCTCTGCCCACGTCCCAAGCCTCACCAGGTCACCCTGCTACTACCACGGCCCCTCCACTCCCAACATCTGCCTGCCTGGCCCAACACAGGCCCCATCCCTTCTCCTAGCCCAGCCTCTTCCCCTGGCCTGGTTTATGACTCATAGGCCTGATCCTGCTGTGAGGACCTCTCAAGAGGATGAGGTGGCAAAGAGCAATTAAAATTCACAGCAAGTGGCCAAGAGAACTACCTTCCTCTGGCAAGATTAGCAAGAGCCACTCGGAATTATCAACAAATCAAGTTAAGAGCCCAGGGAGGTTGATTGAGAGAGAAGTCTGAAAGGATTTCTGGCTGGGATCCAGAGGCTTGGCAGATTCCCACCCCCTCCTCCTTTGGGGTTTTAAGAAAATTAAACGGTTCTCAACCTTTCTTTCCTGCCCAATATATATAGCCCACTAGGGGAGGGAGGCCAATGTTCCCGAGATAAGTCACCTTCTCCCAGGTCCCCCTCCGCCTCCTCCCTAGAGCAGCCTTACCTCTGGGTAAGCCTCCCGCCCAAAGGGAGGTGGGAACTCTATATCGCCCCACTTCACTTTGCAGATGTAGTCGGCTGTGGCATCTATCTTGGCTGCCAAGTCAAGGACATAGACGCCATCTTTGGTCACTACTGTAAGACAAGTACAGACAATCAGAGGCAGGCCCCAGGCAGAGGCAACCACTGACCTCCCAACTCCTCCAGTCTTCTCCACATCCCACCCGCCCACCCCGGGGTCCCACGCAGACCTAGCAAGTGCCCAGCTCCACAAAAAAACCAGATGGCCCTTCCACACAACTTTTGCCCCATGAAAAGAAAAATAAATTATTTAAGACCACTCCCCCTCCGCCCTAACCTATAAGTAACGTATTATTTATAAATAATAAAGTCTGGTTTAGTTGCTTTGACAATTTTTAAAAAATATGTATGTATGCATGTATGTATGTATGTATGTATGTATGTATTTATTTAAAGATTTTATTTATTTGACAGAGAGAAACACAGCTAGAGAGTGAACACAAGCAGGGGGAGTGAGAGAGGGAGAAGCAGGCTTCCCGCCGAGCAGGGAGCCCGATGTGGGGCTCGATACCCGGTCTCCGGGATCATGACCTGAGCCGAAGGCAATTGCTTAACCAACTGAGCCACCCAGGCGCCCCCATGTATGTATTTATTTATTGGGGGCGGTGCATGCAAGTCAGGGGAGGGACAGAAGGAGAGGGAAAAACAGCAGACTCCCTGCTGAGCGCTGAAGCCCTCCCTCCCATGACCTATGAGATCATGACCTGAGCAGAAATCAGGAGTCTGACTCTTAACCAACTGAGCCATGTAGGCGCCCCTGTGGCATGGCAATTTTTTTTTTTAAACAGGATAGAGCAATCCTTTATTTTTAGACACTTTCACAAAGAGATTTTCAGTAACTGAACTTTCCAGTGGAGAAGAGAGAACAAGAAAACCATCCTCCAGCCACCAGCAGCAGCTCTGCTCAGGGCCCAGGATCCTAAGTGGGGAGGTGAAGGGGCGTACTTCCCTTCCTTTATTAGTTTATCCCGCTGCCTCCTGATGTCACTCAGACGTCCCACTGTTTTCGGCTGAAGCAGACATTCTATGGAATCGTCAAATTCTGTCTCGCACTCTTCTCTGCACAGGGAACCACAGATTCCAGGCACACGTTCTATCCACTCTTTTTCAAAAGCATGGCATCGACCTGGAACCTTGGGAGGCTGCTGAGCACTTTGGATTATCATCCAATGATTGAAGTTAAGGCTCAGCTTTTCTGCACATCCAAGGAAAGCATGGTGTCTTGCAGCCATGCCCCTGCCGCTGCTGGATGACCTCACCATGGCAATTTTTAAACTTTTTTTTAAGTGTAACATTCCACGTCTTCAATCTAACCATTCACCCTTCCACAACCTCGCCCTTAAAACAGAAAGTGTTAAGGTACAGGCTGCTGTCAGAAGACCCTCCAGGTGTGTACATGTGTATACAGGTCGGCTGGGGGAAGCCTTAAGTATCTAGGGGAGTGAGGAGCCATGGGTGCCTTGGGCCCCCAGCCAGGATTCATTTACTGCTGACTAACTGGACACACATCCTCCCTTCACCCCACAGCCATTTAACTAGTTAAGTTAGCACAGAGCCATCTGGTTCATTAGAGGAGCTGCATCCCCAGCTGGAAGCTGGAATCGGACTCTGCCCTGAGCAGCCCCGGCCAGAGCCAGTTCAATCCACCTTCCTCCCTCACAGCCTCAGAGGCTTGGACTAACGTCCTCCCAGCCTTGGGGCTCAATGACTGGCCAACCCCTGGGGCGCGGGGGCACTCTGGGGGCACTGAGGGGACAGAGGGCCTGAGTGGTCACGTCGGTGCATAGGCAGCCCAATCCCGGCAGCTCAGCTTAAGCCAGTCGCAGGAAGAGCCACTAAGCAGAGAGTCAGGTCAAAATCAGGACTTGCCCATCAGAGAACAAATTAAAACCAAAGAAAGCTGGAGTTGGTTTAGAAGAGGAATAACCATTATTTTCTGAGAGCTCAGAAACAGGGGACTGCTTTCCAGGAGCCCAGATATCTCCCTGCAAACACACACCTGTCTATACTGCTACAAGTGGGGGGGTCTGATGTTCTGAAGGTCAAGGCCAGGGTTACCCCAGGCACTGGGACCCTATTATAACTGCCCCTTGCTCAGCGCAGCCCCCCTCCCAACACAGTTACCAAGGGGGTTGATCTCGAGGTAGGTGAAGTACAGATCCTCATAGAAATTGAAGAGGCCGGAGATAAAGCTGGCCAGAATCCTAAAGGGGAGGGAAAGAAGGATGGTCAATCCTTAGCGAGCCAGGGAGCGGGCTCAGCAGCAGCCCCCAAACACGCCCTCCCCACAGCAATCTCTCACTGCTGTGGACAGTGACAACACTTGCCGTGCCAGCCTCTCTCTTTCCTCAGTGAACCCTGCTCCCTGACATCACTCCCCAGCCACTGAGGCGGAAAGGAGCTGTCAGGCATGAAGCTAGAGACAGTGGCGCCAGACAGGGGCAGTGAGGTGACACACGCAGGCGGCATATTTCAGTCTGAGCCAGCCTCCCATCCACCCCCAGCGCCCCTCCTTGGGACAGGGAAGGACTGCGCCTACCCTCCCACCCAGATGTTGGGCGGGGCAGGGTGGACACCCACACAGGGAAGACCCCCTGACCTTCCCTGCTCTATGCCCAGAGCTGTCAGCCTCCACCACTCCCCCGGTGCCCCCTGCCAGCCCTCCCTCTCACTCAACTCTTTCTTGTCTCCAGGAGCATGGACCAACAGGTATTTCTTGATGTCCTCAGGATTCAGTTTCTTGTCCACGCCGACAAGCAGTTTCTGGGCTTTGGCGTCCACGTCGCCCACATCCACCCCACCTTCATGGTGGAACAGGACGTAGTCCCCTTCTCGGGTAGCATAGATACAGACATAGAACTCCTCTGCCTTAAAGGGGAAGACAGCACCACGGGGGTGAGGGGCACTGAACTGTTGAGTCCAACCCCTGCAGCCTCTTTTCTAAAACCGTAGTAGAAAACACTCACCCAAGGAGACCCGTCCACCACCCTTCCCTGGGAGAAAGAGAAGAAGCCACTGCCTAGCTAGCTGACAGTCCAGCCTCCGCCACGATGACCTGACCTGGGGGATGGTGCCTGCCTTCACGTTTTTCTCATCCTGGCACTGAGAGGTGTCCTCTGTGACCAGCCCCAATTCCTCCCTGCTCCATCTCTGGACTCCTTGCTCCATGGCACCCTCAGACCCTTGGTGCAGCTTCAGAGACTCTGGTCCCTTTGACTTTTCTCCAGCAGCTTGCTATCTCCATTTCGCATTTTAGGGTCAACAAACACAAAGGGAGGGAGAAGACCCAGCTTGAAGCGACCTCACACATACCTGACTGTGGGGGACGAAGGGCTCAATCAGAAAGTTCTTGAGGAAGCCTCTGGCCTTGCCCACCTATGGGGATTGAGAAAGCTAAAGTTTAGATGAACAGCCGGACTTGTTCCCCAGAGGAGGACGGCCCTCTATTCCCTCCACCTGGCCATCCCATTGGAAGTGGGGCCCAAGTACTATGGCCACAACACCTGACACAGAGAGATTTTCCAGAAACCAGGGCAATGTGCTCACAGACCCCTAAGCTAAAGCAGTCTCCACGAGATTCCCCTCTTCCATCCACTGCCCTTGTGCGGGCCACGCCTGGTAGTGTACTGACATCACACATTCTTGTTTTGCCTCCTCTGGAGGGTGACAAGCGAGCTGGGCTGACAACGCTGCCCCAGCCCCCAAAGCACAGACATCAGGAGTCCTCTCCCTTCTGCCATCAGTCGCACAAACTGAAGAGCCCAGAAAAATCAAGGCTCTCCAACCCAGAGCTCAAGCTGAGAGACCCAGCCCAAGGACAGACGGAAGTCCAGGCCCAGAGAACGAGCAGGGATGGGTGCAGGAGAAGAGAGGGGAGCTTGACAGAGAAAACTTCACACACACTTTCCTGGCTGAGGACAACAGGCCTGCAGAGCTAATCAGTTTGAGTGTGTCCCTGGCGGCTGCTGAGGCGAGACAGATCTCATCCCAGTGTGTCGCGAAGCCCCCGCCCGCCCGCCCTCGTGCGTCACTGCTGAGTCAGGGACCAGACAGTGATCCATCAGAGGTAATGAGCCGCTCCTGTTGGTGCTGACATCCCTCTCCCAACAGCCAGCGAGGAAAAGAAAGCATGAGGACCTCCCTGGGAGGTACCACTCAGCCCCCAACCCTGCTGAATGAACTCTCCCCACAGGCCTGCAGGCTCAAAGGCCAGTCCAGATCCCTGCCCCCCAGGGCCACAGGCAACTTTCAAAAGCCCTCTTTACTCCAAGAGCCATAAACTGGGAAATTACCACGAAGAGTTGATTTGAGAAAGCCCAGTAGGAGAGGAAGATGGCTCCCTCCCCATCCTCATCCTACTTCTGGGACTGCCAAGGATGGCAGCTCACCCCTGGTCACAGTCACCCAAGACGGGACAGCACACCCTCCCTGGTCTCGGGGACACCTCAGCCCCCTCCCCCTCTACTGCTCTCCCGTCCCTTTTAGGAGAAAGAGAACTGCAATTTTATCCAAGCCTCTCCCAGCCTTCCCAAACCACATCTCACTTTAGCTCTCATCTCCAGAGCTAACATTAATCACCAAGTTGGGAGAAGCCAAGAACTGAATTTACCCTTCAGTATTAACAGTCTCATCCAAGGCTCTTGGCCCAATGTCTCTGCCTAAATGGGTCTGCATCTCCTTTCTTGAACTTCTTATTCACCCTCTTAGATACGCACGTCACAAGCTGCTGTGACCTTTCTGGAAACTGAAAAGAATTCCCAGAACGGGCCTCACAGACCCATCTCCATGTTTGCTTTTAAGAGATAGACCATTTCCGGGGCGCCTGGGTGGCTCAGTGGGTTAAGTCTCTGCCTTCGGCTCAGGTCATCTCAGGGTCCTGGAATTGAGCCCCACATCGGGCTCTCTGCTCAGCAGGGAGCCTGTTCCCCAACCCCCACCTATGCTCGCTCTCTCTCTCTCTGTGAAATAAATAAATAAAATCTTAAAAAGAAAAGAAAAGAAACAGACCACTTCCACTTGGCCATGAACTATACTGAGGTGACTTTTGCAGCCCATCTTGCCATTCCCTGATGGCAGAGCTGGGAATGAGCACCAGGCCTGGCCCTGCTGCTCAAGTCGGCTCTGCAGGACCCTCGCCTTCCCCACGCTGCAGGGTGGCTGGGTGCAGGTGGCCACGGGGTGGCTGGGTGCGGGTGGCCATGGGGCCGCTGATCTGGAGATGACCACGTCTGCTTCCATTCCCACAGTGCCTCCACCCTGAGCTGTCTCCACACACTTACAGTGGCCTCCTGTCCCAGCCGTGGTTTCAGCCAGGACTTAACGCCTTCCAGAGTGAGGTTGACTCCCACGAGGCCTAGCTTTCCACGCCGTTTGATCAGCTGGTCTGGCTTGACCACCAAGCTCTGGAACGAGAGGGGTTTGTACTTTGAGCAAGGAAACAAAGAGGAGAGTCAAAGGCTATATATATAGTTTGGAGACCCAAAGCCCAGGACAGCCTGCATGGCTTCCAATCCACCTAGCCATTCTTCAGGGTCAACTCCTAGAAGCTTCCCTCTCCTATCCCAGCCTACACCTTTCTTTGGAAAATCAGGAATCTAGAGCCATCTGTGCCCAGGATGGGGCTTGGCACACAGTAGGTGCTCATCAAATACCCACTAAATGAGTGATTCCCTACCCTCCCTATGTGCTATCTTAGCTTCACTGAACCAAGAGGTCCTCAGAATATGGACCAGCATCCATGTTCCAAAAGGCGGAACAGGAAACCGAGCCCTCGGGTGACAAAGGACCTAAGAGATCAGGTCAATCCCATCCCGGTGCTGGATCCTGCCTATAAGCCTAGCAAGCAGCCCCTGAGCGCCGCTCACACACCACCGGCCAGGAAGGACACCACCTCCTGAGGCGGTGGGAGGGAATGTGCACCCCTGGAAGCTGCCATGGGTCCTAGTCCTGCTCTCTGGGTCCTGCCTGGGAAGTCTGCCCTTCCCAACAGTGGCCCAGCAGGGAAGCGGACAGAGGAGCCCCAACTCCAGGCTAGCCGCCCAAGGCTACTGGCCACTCTACACAAAATCCATGGCACGCTTCCTGGTGGACCTGACACAATCCCGTCAGGCTCCACCTGGGGGAGTGGGCACACACCTACTTTCACTGAGCATCGACCAAGCGCCAGGCGGCACACTGAACGCTTTCCAGACATTACTGCTAATCCCGACAGCTCGCAGGGTGAGTGTTCTGCCCATCTGACAGATGGAGAACCTGACACTCAGGAAAGGTAAAACGGCTTGCTCTGGGCCACATGGTTAATCAACAGAGAGCTTCGATCTGGACTCCAGTTTTTCTAGCTCCAAGCTCACGCACTGTCCCCAGCCAGGGCACCTCAACATTTGGGGCCCACAGCAGAACATGAAACCCCAATTGGCCCACTATATGCTGCCCATCGATGTGGGCAGTCTGCCATCACGCAACCTGCTCCCCTAACCCTGGGCCCGGAGAGAGTGGGCTCACCTGGCTGAGCAACCACGGGTGGTCCTGCAGCAGGCGGGCCCAGTCTGTGTCAGGGGTGACCCGGGCATACTTGAACCGGTTCTGGATGGCCGAGGTGGTGCAGATGTACTTGTAAAGGAGCTCCTTGCCAGTCTGCTCTGAAATCGCTTTGGCCGACATGGTTGCAGAGGGACCTGCTCTACCTGTTGGGGGAACCGGAGCCGGCGGGAAGGGGCAGGAGAAATAGACCCGTGATCAGCTGTGCCCACACAAAACCAGATATCAGCGCTCCTCAAGAGAGGGAAAGAGGACTGGCCCAGTGGGAGGGATGGAAGGGACATCTCAACGAGCAATTCTGACAGCAGGAAAGGAGGATCAGGAAGTGATGGGAGAGAGAAGATGGTGGAGAAAAACAAAGGTGGCGTTTCCTCCGGGACTCTTGGCCTCAACCCTGTCTCTACTTCGCAGCAAACCAGCTCACATTTGTCTTGGAGCAAAAAGCAGATAGACGGGGAGACAGGAATACCAGTGGTGTGACCCAAGCCCAAGCACTGGTCCCACACAGACTCTGGAACACACCCTTTAAGTTCTGTGACCTGGGAGGCGTCCAGCTGGAATTGTGCAATGCCGCTTTTACTCCCCTCCAGGTTTCATCTCCCCTACACCCAGACTCACCCACTTCACACACTTACACTCACCACCAGGCTGAGGGCCAGGCGGGTGAGTTTACTTAACCTTAGGCAGGATCAAGCCCCTGACAAGCCAAGAGGAAGCGTCATCTCAAAGTTCATTTCTCCCAGGACACTAGACTCCCCCCCTGAGTTCAGAGCAGACACAAGGCAGGGGAACAGTGACCTTCAGGGCATCCCACCCGTCCCACTGAGTCACCCAGCTGCTAATTTAGAGCAAAACAGAGGCCTCTCTAGGGACCGCCCTATACTGGTCACTTCTAACTGAGCCAGAGCTGGGGGAGGAGGCAGGAGTCATCTTCTTCACATGCATAGAGATGCTCATCTTCTATGAACCCTGTGAGGTACACTGAAATATGCCTATTTCTTTTTTTTAGATTTTATTTGACAGCGAGAGAAAGAGAGAGAGAGAGAGAGAGAGAGAGATTGATCACAGGCAGGCAGAGAGGCAGGGAGAGAGGAGGAAGCAGGCTCCCTGCTGAGCAGAAAGCCCGATGCACACCTCGATCCCAGGACATGCACACCTCGATCCCAGGACGCTGAGATCATGACCCGAAGGCAGAGGCTTTAACCCACTGAGCCACCCAGGTGACGGAAATATGCCTATTTCTTAGAGAAGGGCTAAAAGCTCAGAGGAATTAAGGTAACTTGCCTAAAAAGTTATACTAATAAGGAGGGGGACCCAGGACTTGAACCCAAATCCTCTTATTCCTGGTCCCCAGAAAACCTCACATCTCAGTCTGTGTTTTTCTCCGAATATCAGGCCGGGTACCCCTTCACCTCACAGAAGGGTCTGTGATGACAATTTCTTTATCTTCCCCCCACCTCCCACTGCTGTGCCCTGACACACCCATTCTCTCTTGGGTAGAGAGAGAAACAGATTGAGGGGAGAAACAGCGGCAAGGGGAGGGAAAGAAAACCATCATCCATGCTAAGAGTTTGGCCAGATCAGGGAAACTCACTCCAGTCTCCCACAAAAATCCAGAACTGAAGCTGCTAAATTTGCTAGGGAAGAAAAGTCAAATTCAAATAAAGGAGGGCAGGGTTAGAGGCCTGGCTCGTTTATATACCCAGGAAGGCTGGTCTCCATCCCCAGCTCAGGGAAGGCCAAAGTTCCAGAGACCACATTCCACCTCCCTCCCAACTGGCCAGGCTGGGGCTTCAGGTTCTGACCCTGGCTTGGCTGGCCCCCTCAGCCTCCCAGCTAGTCTCCAGCTCAGCACAATGGGTGCTTTCAGTCTGGTGTCTGACCCAAAGTGGGGTAGCTGGGAAGGGGCTCAAAAGAAATGTTCCATTTTCTGGCCTTCCCCTGGGATGACTTCCGGCTCCAACTCAACATGAGTTTCCGAAGGCGATGCCTCAACTAGCCCCAGTGTCCCATAGTCCTCCACCCCCCACCCACTCCAGCTCCATTTCCCAACCTTCTTGACTTCAGACCAGAAAAACTGGTCCTGAAATCAGATGGGTACACCTGCCCCCACCCCCACCCCAAACAGAGTACAACCCAGGGCAGATGGGCAGGGAAAGGAGGTGGCTACTGCTGACCACCCTCAAGCGCCTGTGACCACCAACTCCAGGAGGAAGGAGCCCCTCAGCTAAGCCTCCCCAGCAGAGAGCAGTCTGATAGACACTACCAGAACAACGGCCCCCCAGACCTGGCACCTCCCAAAGCAGGCAAAGGATAAGGTTGAGAAAAGGGATGTTCTGGGCTGAAAAATCACCAACTTTTTTGAGCCCCAGATCAAATCTCATACCCAAGAGTTCATTTCCATGGGGGGAGGAGGCTGTAGCGAGAGAGAGACACACGACACAGGATGATACAGAGAACCAATTTGCCAGCTTACCAAAACAACAGATAAGCCACCAGAGCACTTTGGCTTAGACGGGGCAGGCCCTTTCAAGGCCAAGACAGGATTTATATGACAGAATAACAGAGGAGAAAGAATCTGGCCTCTGCAGATTCACCAATGCAGAGTAAGGCTCACAAACCCAGGGAGTAGTCGGGGTGGAGAAAACTCACAAATGCAATCATTCACAGGGGTCTCAGAAGTCTCTCTAGGGCAATGGCTCTTAACCTATTTGAGGTCTCAGACTCCTGAGCACCTGAAGCCCAGAAAAATGTGCCCTTACCTGTTTGTGCATATCATTTCAAGGTGTTTATGACTATGACCACAGACCACCAGTTAAGAGCATCTGCTCCAGTGACACTGAGACTTTAGTGCTTTAAAAAAAAAAAAAAAAAAAGTGTAGACCAATCTGGGTCTGGGGATCCACCCCACCAAAATCTTAGGCTGCCTCCTCAGGAAATGAATATGTTGTCATACTGACAACAGGTGGTTTTAGGACAGAGCTAAGATCCCAGGGGTCTGCTTTGGGGCTCCAGGAACTGTCACCTAATAACAAGTAAAAGTGTAAATCATTTCGGGGTCACCATGCCAAGGAACTTGACCACACTCTCTCTTTCACACTATCTCCCCAAGGGAAGGACTGTAAGAGCTGAATGGGGTCTTCTCTGCAGACAGGTAAGTGACCCAGGATTGAGCTCATCCACAGCAGACACTGAGGGCTGAAGCAGCCCACACCAAGGCTGAATGAAAGGAGCCTGTGCCCCAGGAAGGTACGCCTAGGACACAGCCAGTGCAGAGGGACCACTGAGAATGCTATTTAGGGTGTCTCTCTGGCAAAGACAAAGAGCACTCATTTTTAGGTTAGCTTCCACAGGAGTGGTGTGGTTTTTTGTTTTTGAGAAGACTAGCAATTCCCGGGGCAAAGGGGACAGGCAGAATTCTGTGAGGGTCCCCTACTATAACAAGCATAGTGTCAGAATGAAGGTGGAGACTTGTCCCATGTCCCATGTCCAAGGGCTCTTCCGGTCAGGCTAGCCCAAGCTGCTGAAGTTCTCTCAGAGATGAAAATTACCAGCCCTGGGCAGCTGGGGTCTACCAGATTTTCCTCACCCAATATCTCGGGTATTCAAGGACCTGTGCAGGCTGAAAGAGCAAAGTTAAAGGGTGAAAGGAGTGGGCTGGTGGGCCAAACTGTGCCATGCACTGCTCTTCCCACTGTCCAAAGTCCTCCTGCCAGGCAGACCCCCAGGGGACCACCCAACGGCAGAAGTCCTCAGTATTGCACAGTATATGCCAAGGTTGGAGAGGGCAGCCGGCGCTGGGTCTGGCCCTCCGCCAGACCCTACAGGAGGGCGGCGGCAGCATCCTCCAGCTCCTTCAGGACCCAGCCTTGGCCGGGCTCCGCGTCAGCGCCAGAGGTGGGGAGGGAGACCGGCACCCCGGCCATCTGTCGCTTAGACGCTGGACCCGACAGCACCTCCAGAGGGAGGAGAGTCCTCCTCGCGCCGCTGCCCGCCAGGCAGGTCCTCTCGACGAGGCGAGGCCAGGCCTCGGGCCCCCTGGAGCAGCTTGGCCCCGCGTGGCCCGCCAAGGCTGCTGGCCCGGTCGCTCCCTCCACTTCCTCGCCGCGAGACTCAGTCGACTCTCCACAAAAAATAGAGGAAGGGCCTGAGCCCGGGAAGAAGTGCGGCGAGTGGCCACCACTCTTTCTACTTCCCGTCCCCCGTATCCGGTGGGGAGACCCGGATGGGGACAGAGGGAGCCCGCTAAAGCCCGAAGAGGCTCGAGGACTGGCCCCGGTGGGGGTGAGGGGCGACTGGACGGTGCAAATGCAGTTTGGCGAAGGGAAGAGAAGCCAGGACAAGGCACACCCAGTGCAAACTCCCAGAAACTGGAATGCCGAAGAGTGGGGGGTGGGGTAGTCGACAAGCGGCCACCGGCCAGGGTTCCGAACGAAGGCTAACCTAAGGCGAAGACCCCCAAAACTTCTAAACAGGTGCAGGGAGGGCACGTGAGCGCCAAGCCGGCGTCGGGGAAGGCGGTTCCGGGTTGGGGGAGGGAGGCGGGAAGATCCTGGGGCAGGTGGGGTCCCTCCCGCGAAGGCAGCCGCCCGCTACTAACCTCGCTGCAAAAGCCGGTGCGCGGCGCTCCCTCCGCAGGCCCCGCCTCACCGCCCAATGCCCGGAGCGCTCCAGCCTCAAGCAGCCGCCCGGGATCCGGCTTTTGTCCTGGCCCCTGCGGGCTTCCCCCCGCCCCCATCGGCTCACGGCGCGAGAGATCCCGCGATTGGTCACACGCGTTCCCTAGCCTGAGCTCCAGGGCTCCTCCCAATTCGCTGCACGGACATAGCTCCGCCCCAGGGGCGGGACTACAGGGCTGCTGGGATTTGTAGTCCACCTGGAGCGTCGGTCCAGATGGCTGGCAGGCACCGCCTCTCTGGAGCCCGCAGACCTGGGGCGGGGCCGGGGGCGGGGCCTCGGTGTGGGGAGATGGGCGGGGCTACGCTGCGAGGAGAACGTACGGGGCGGGGGGCCGTGGCCTGATCACTTAGGGGCTGGGCCGACGGCCACTCGGAAGGTAGCGTTGGGGGGTGGGGTTGGCGGAACAGGGTGTAGCACAGTTTTGAGGACCCGGAGACTCCGTCTTTTCTCCCCTTGGGGTAAACTGACATCCGTATCCCAGCTACCTAAAATCGGCCACACTGAACCCACCTGTTTAGACCGGCTTTTCACGTAGCGGTGGCAGACTACTTTTGCATTTGCACGTGGGCCCTCTCCACTGAGCCGGTGGGACAAGGCAGAGAGATCAGATCAGACCTCCCAATGTAGGATAGGGCGGGAATGGAGTGAGTGGGTAGGGCTAGGTGTGTGCCAGTCTTACCGCTTTGCGTCCCGCTCACCTCACCTCGCAGAGATGAGAATTCTATGGGAGATCCTGGCACAGGACCCACAGGGCCGGGCCCTGAGCCATCTCTGCGGGTCTCCTGCTTCTCCCTCTCCCCTCATCCCAAGCTTCCACACTGGAATGAATGAACTGTTGCTTCCCCCTTTCTCCCCTACCTGTGAGACAGGCTGTAGTTCAAACCAAAAACTGGAACACCCGGTCTGACAGGTGCCAGTGAACTAGTGGAGCAGAATATTTGAAATCAGGCAATCCTGGAAACTAAGACATAGATTTATGGCTCCGACATTCTGGGGCTTTCACCCTAGTCCTGTAGGTCTCCTGAGCAGCTTTTTGACCCTAAACAGCTACCTAGCTCCAGGAAGGAGAACCAATGGAGCACTGACCAGATCAGGTGAAAGGGTCAGCCCAGTATGCAGAGAATCACCATGCCTGTGCCTCTGCCAAGCAACCGGGTCATACTGACTCTGCAACAGTGTTGCGACATTCTTGTGGACAAAAACTTCAGGAAGCCCTCCTTCCCTCAATCCAGTTGTAGTCCCCAGTGGGTCATGCTACCCATGCCTGAACAAAATGATCCCTGATGATGTCACTTTCAGGTCCCTTTCCTCCCAATCATCCTTTTGAAAGAGCAACTCTTCGCCTCCTCTCTGTTGATCCTTGAGAGTCTTCTATATAGATTGAGCTCCAACCCTATCAAGAATCTCCTCTAAGGGGCACCTGGGTGGCTCAGTTGCTTAAGCCACTGCCTTTGGCTCAGGTCATGATCCCAGAGTCCCGGAATCGAGTCCCACATTAGGCTCCCAGCTCCACGGGGAGTCTGCTTCTCCCTCTGACCTTCTCTCTCATGCTCTGTCATTCCCTCTCTCTCTCTCTCAAATAAATAAATAAAATCCTTAAAAAAAAAAAAAAAAAGAATCTCCCCTAAAAGCAAAGATATTGAAAGGTCATCTCTCAGTAGATAAAGCAAGCATCTCCTATGAAGAGGTACTCCACACACACACACACAAAAGAGGCACTCCATTTCTGGTCTTGGGGAGATAGCAACTCCAGATGTTTGGAGGCTAGCAGGAAGATTGTAGTCAGGAGGAATCGTTTGTGTAGCAATTATCCCTCTGGTTAGAAAGATACACTCATCCAGAAAGCCTATCCAGGTAGAACATAAACTGTAATAAAATGTTCTAACAATTTGGCAATATTGATAAAAAACTTTCTGTATCACATGCTTTTGCCCTAGCAATTCCAGTTCTAAAATTACTTATCAGCTATGTGTGCATATGTACAAGAAGATCAACCTCTTTGTTTTCTTCACTGCTGTGTCTCCAGTGCTTTGAATAGGGCCTGATACATAGTAAATACTCAGTATAGGAGTTCTCCAGGAAGGAGAACCAATGGAGTCTCCCATATAGGAGTTGCCAGGCCCAGATGTGAGTAGTCCTGGAGGGGGGTAACAAGAAAACAGCTGTCCGGGAACTGAGGGAGGAGGGGTACAGGCCAGAAGGTCCACGAGGCAGCCAAGCACTGAGATTTTTCAGTTCTCTGACTGGTTTCATCCTAGGTCTTTCCCCCCAGCTCTCAACCCTGCCAGGAAAAACTCTCCCATTACTCTACCATGCTCCGGCAGAAACTCTTCTGCTCAGAAATGATCAATTGGGGCCGCATTTTCTTATCTTTCTGACTTAAAAGCTCTAATCTCTTCTGTATTTTCCATCTGAATCACCTTCCTCCTCTTCTAGACTGGACTGGAAGACAAGTCCATGTCACCAGATAGACGAGGTTATAGGCACTATCTTTGTGTCCAGGCTACAGGCATTCCCCCACAGTAGCATTGAACTACCCAGGGACTCCCTCCTAAATTTAATCCACTCTAGTTACTATTCATTTAACACCTACGATGTGAAAGGTATGCGTGCTAATGTAGACTCCTCACGGCAAGCCCTCGAGCCAAGCATCATCATGGTATTACAGGTGAGAAACTGATCTTCTGCTGCCAAGTGTCTTGCCCAGTCCATTACCACATAGTAGGGGAGGAGAGGGGAAAGAAAATCACATCCAGTGATTCTCCCCCACTTGGCTGGAAGATCCTCAAAGCCCAGGACCATGCCTTGTTCCTTTTGACATCCTAGGGCTAGGCACAGGTTAGGCACTCACTGTATATATGTCTGAATAAATGCTGGAATGAACATGGGAATGAAGGGAAGAAAGTATAGAAGGATGGAAGAGGACGGAGGAGATGCAGCCAGGATAAGTGACTACCTGCGTGTGCAGTTCTAAACCATCCTGTCTTCCCACGACAACCAGACCCTGGGCCTTACACCAGAGGCCCATCATGACCTGTCCTGTGAAGAACTGGGGAGATTCTCACTCTTGCAACTTTGACTTTTCGCCCAGCACCGACCGGTCTCCAACTGGAACCAAAGGCCAAGAGCTCGGGGTATCCTGGGGAAGCTCCCCAGGGAAGTGTGGCCAGAGCCAGCTTTTGGACACAGGCAACATTCTCCGGCCAGCCCAAGCAGCTCCTGTCCAGTGTCTTCGCAGAGTCTGCCCCCGCTCTGCCCTCACCCTGTCTTAAAACACTGCCACTGCCTCATCCTCACCAGGTGTGTTCCTGGGAAATTCCCTCCTCTCTTCTTCTTTCAAGATGACTTCCCTTAGGAAGACAGCACACCATTTCCTGTCCAGACAGAACCTGCTGCTCCTCCCAAACACACATCACTTACGCTTGACTTTGGCTTGACATAGGTAACTTCATCTCTGAACGAATTCATTATTTTTGCCTCTTGTGTCTCTTTGCCGTGTTCTGTGTTTGGAAATTCTCTCAAGGGCAGGCAGAAGCAGAAGTTGTAGTATGAATGAGAATTGCCAACCTCCATGAGGCCGGAGTCTCTACTTTGACCCCAGTCTTTAGAGTTTAGGACTGTGCCTCACCGGAGAAGGCCTCCTCCCATGTACAGGTTGCACTTGCCTCCCTCCCTGAGAACTTAGGCACTGTCTCAAGGACATGGCGCTGCTACTTATGTCTCCATGATCATGGAATCACAGAACACCAGACTCAAAAGAAACCTCAGAAATCCCTTAGTCCAATCTTCTTATTTTACAAAGGAAATACAGGGACACGGAGGTCCAAAGGGGAGACTGGACTGCAGATGGCCAGAGGCAGGGAGGGCAGATGGATGAATCACTGTGGAAACCATCTGGCATTATCTCATAAAACTGAAAAGACACATACACGAAGACCATGCATTCCACTCCTAGGTATACCCAGGAGAATCTCATACACTGTGTGCCTGTGATGCATGTGAGATTGTCCAAAAACTGGGCAGAGCCCAGACTTCCTTCAAAGGTTGAATGGTTGGGTGGGTTGTGATATCATTCATACAAGAAAAAACTTGACAGCAGAGGAACATGAATGAATTGCAGCCATATGCAACAACATGAATGAATCCCAAAAACATGATGCTGAGCAAAAGAAAATGGAACATAAAAGGTATGTATGTAATATGCTTCGATTTACATAGAGTTAAAACAAACAGGGGCACCTGGCTGGCTCAGTTGGTTAAGCAACTGCCTTCGGCTCACGTCATGATCCTGGAGACCCGGGATCGAGCCCCGCATCGGGCTGCCTGCTTGGTGGGAAGCCTGCTTCTCCCTCTCTCACTCCCCTTGCTTGTGTTCCCTCTCTTGCTGTGTTTCTCTCTGTCAAACAAATAAATAAAATTTTAAAAAAACAACAACAAACAAACCTAAATTCTATTATTATTTTTTATTTTTGTTAAAGATTTTATTTATTTAATTGACAGAGAGACAAGGAGAGAGGGAACACAAGCAGGGGGAGTGCAGCAGGGAGCCTGACTCCGGGTTCAATTCCAAGACTCTGGGATCATGAACTAAGCTGAAAGCAGACGCTTAACAACTGAGCCACACAGGTACCCCCTAAATTCTATTATTTGGAATGGATACATAGGTGGGAAAACTACCAAGAAAAGCAAGGAAATGGTTCACACACACACACAAATACCAACAGGATCTAGTTCTTTCATTCAATCCATCCTTACTCAACACCTGCAATGTGTTCTCTTGTAGGCACTGGAGGAACAATGAACCAAACCAGCAGAGATTCTCAGCCTGGTGTAACTTACATTTTATCAGAAGAAACAGCAATAAACAAGGACAAAGAGGTTGCAGTTTATTTATTTATTTTTTAAAGATTTTATTTATTTGACAGAGAGAAACACAGCCAGAGAGGGAACACAAGCAGGGGGAGTGAGAGAGGGAGAAGCAGGCTTCCTGCTGAGCAGGGAGCCCGATGTGGGACTTGATCCCGGGTCTCCGGGATCATGACCTGAGCCGAAGGCAGTTGCTTAACCAACTGAGCCACCCAGGTGCCCCGAGGTTGCAGTTTAAATAGGGTGGTTGGGGGATGCCTCACTGCCGAGGAGAAATTTGAATTCAGGAAGGAGGGGAGAGGGTCAGTTAAGTAGCCCGGTGGGAGCAGTCCAGAACTATTCCCAACCATTCTGGGCTGAGAGAACACCCAGAGTGAAGGCCCTAGGAGGAGCATGTCTGCTATTTTCCTCTTCAAAGAACGGTTAAGAGGCCAGGTGGCCAGAGCACAGGGAGTGATGGGGAGAGTAGCTTTTATTCTGTGACCACTGTAGGGTTTTGAACACAAAATGACAGGATCTGATCTGTATTTTAAGAGGAATATTCCTTTTTTTTTTAATAGGGCAACTTTTTTTTTTAAGTAAGCTCTACACCCAACATGGGGCTTGGACTCTCACGACCCCAAGATCTAGAGTCACACACTCTACCACTAAGCCAGCCTGGTGCCCCTTTAAAGGAATATTCTAACTGCTATGCTGAGAAGGTAGGAGGCAAGGGTAGAACAAAGAGAATCGGAAGGATATTACAGTAATCCTGGAGGAAGCCAATGAGGGCTCAGACCAGGGCAGTAACCAGGAAAGTGGCTGTTACATGGGGAGGGGATGGTATAGGGATGAGATTGTGATTGGGGAGGAGTCACACAGGGAGCCCCCAGTTGGTAATGTTTCTTGACTTACCTGTGAGATGATTGCATGGGTGTTTATTGTATGATTATTTAATAAACCATATATGTACATTTCATATGTTTTTGAACCTATGTTATATCTCACAGTAGAAGGAAATATAAAGAAAAAAAGGGAGAATAAAGAGGTGACATAAGGAGCCCAGCTAATAAATGGCTGGGACAGGTTGGGAACAAATTCTAGTGCTTTTTATTCTAACTGATCCAACCTAGGTATGTGCCCCAGCCTGGCTCACCTATTTCCCGGTGATGTGATTTCGTGCAAGCCCTGTCACTTCTCTCAGCCTCATTGTTTCATTTATGAAACCAGGAAAATAGTGCCTGGCTCCATCCATCACTAGGATTCTGTCAAGATCACAAAGTGCTCTGTAATCTATCAAAAAAGCACACAATATTATTGCTGTGTAACTGTGCTTATTTATTTTTAAAGATTTTATTTATTTATTTGACAGAGAGAGAGCAGGAGAGCATAAGTATGGGGAGCAGCAGAGAGGAGGGAGAAGCAGACTCCCCGCTGAAGCAGGGAGCCCGACATGGGGCTCTGTCCCAGGACGCTGGGATCATGACCAGAGCCAAAGGTAGTTGCTTAACTGACTGAGCCACCAAGGTGCCCAAAACTGTGCTTTGTAAAAATAAATATTTATTTATTTTTGAGAGAGAGAGCATGAGAGAACGCAAGTAGGTAGAGAGGTAGAGGGAGAGGGAGGGAATCTCAAGCAGACTGCCTGCCGAGGACAGAGCCTGACACAGGGCTGATCTCACAACCCCAAGATCATGACCTGAGCTGAAATCAAGTCAGATGCTTAACCGACTGAGCTACCCAGATGCTCCTTAACTGTGCTTTTTTAAAAAACAGCTTTCCTGGTGCTTAATTGATATACAGTAAACTGTACAAATTTAATGTGTACAATTTGATGAGTTTTAACACAGGTATACATCATGGAAACATTACCACAGTCAAGATAACGCATATGTCCTTCACCTCCCTCAAAATTCTCTTGTACTCCTTTGTTGTTTCTTTTTTTTTTTTTAAGATTTTATTTATTTATCTGACAGAGACATAGCAAGAGAGGGAACACAAGCAGGGGGAGTAGGAGAGGGAGAAGCAAACTTCACGTGGAGCAGGGAGCAGGATGCGGGGCTCAATCCCATGACCCTGGGATCTTGACCTGAGCCGAAAGCAGACGCTTAACGACTGAGACACCCAGGCACCTCTCTTGTATTCCTTTGTATTCTATCCCTCCCTGCCCTACTTCCATATTCCTGTTTTGCTTTTGGGCACCATAGATTACGTATGTATTTTCTAGAATTGCATATTTCTTAATTTTTTAAAACAAATATTATTTTAAGGTTTTTTTTTTTTTTTAATTTACTTATTTGAGAGAGAGAACAGAGCGTGTGAGAGAGAACATGATTAGGTGGTAGGGTCAGAGGGAAAGGGAAAAGCAGGCTCCCTGCCAAGCAGGGAGCCCAATGCAGGGCTCCATCCCAGGGCCCTGAGATCATGACCTGAGCCAAAGGCAGACACTCAACCCACTGAGCCACCCAGGCGCCCCTCAGCTGGCCAATTACTTAAAAAAAATAATAAATCTGGGAGTTTAATTGGGATTGAATTAAACCTATAGAATTCCTCTTTGCAGGAGGATTTTCTAATTAACTGCTGGTCACTTAAGCAATGTGTTCAACTTCCCCATGTGCTGACCTTAATAACAGAGAACAAGATGAGTTTCACTCCAGGGCACAGGGATGCTGCTCCTTACACGCCTCTGGCCTTTGCCTTCCCTTCTTAGGTCTCTTGAGTACCATTCCTACTTACCCTCAGCTCAAATGTGACCCCTTCTGTGAATCTGTCTCATGCAGCGCAGGCCCTGCCTTAATTTTTTACTCATCTGTCCTCATCTCCTTCGCAGGCATGCAGAACCCTGAATAACTCAACATCACTTTGGGAAGTCATTGTTTATGCATCTCCCTCCCCAACTAGACCAAACTCTTCTGAGGAAGGAACCATATTTTTTTTTATCTTGTCATTAAAGACATTCTTTTCTTAATTACACTTTTATTTTGAAATATCTGTACATTCATGGTCAGTTTTAAGACATAATAAAAAATGGGGTGCCTGGGTGGCTCAGTCCGTTAAGCATCTGCCTTCAGCTCAGGTCATGATCCTGGAGTCTCAGCATTGAGCCCCGCATCCAGCTCCCTGCTCTGCAGGGAGCCTGCTTCTCCCTCTCTCACTCCCTCTGCTATGTTCCCTCTCTAGCTGTGTTCCTCTCTCTCAAATGAATAAATAAAATCTTTAAGGTGCCTGGGTGACTCAGTGGGTCAAAGCCTCTGCCTTCAGCTCAGGTCATGATCTCAGGGTTCTGGGATGGAGGCCTGCATCAGGCGGGTGGGCTCTCTGCTCGGCAGGAAGCCTGCTTCCTCCTCTCTCTCTGCCTGCCTCTCTGCCTACTTGTGATCTGTCAAATAAATAAATAATCTTTAAAAAATAATAATAATAAAAAGATCTCATGTACCCTTTACCCAGTTTCCCCCAATGGTAACATCTTGAAAAACTTGAGCACAAGATCACAACAGAAAGTAAGTGCTGATCAGATCCACTGCTCTTAGTCCAAGTTCTTCAGCTTTACATGTAATCACTGGTGTGTGCATGTGTGGAGTTAAAACCATCTCTTAACTATTTAAACTTTAACAATGATTTATTTAGTTCCTACTATGTGCCAGACAGTTGAATTCTGGAAACACAAGTTTATGACAGGGTCCCTGCCTTAATGGAGGTCACGATCTCAGTGCCTTTGGAAATTGATGTTTTAAAAATAATGTCACAAACGCAAGGTGTTCGGAGGAACCTAGCAGAATCTAATCTACCTTTTTGGCGGAAGAGAATGAGGGAATGGAGAAAGACGTCAGGAGAGGCCTTGATCACAGCCTACCACAAGCAGGTGCTCCATAAATGTGTTAAATAAAGGTCGAACCCAAAGTTTTCTTCCACGAAATCCCCTGCAAATCCTCACATCCTGAATGTGGCGGTACAAGTACAGGGTTCACATATCCTTAACACGTTTGCCTTACCCCTATTTGGAATTCTGCCCCTAATCCTCTTCCAACCTTTACTGGCTTTAAATTCTGGACACGGCGCACGGCTCTCGGGAGAGAACCGCCCGAGCTTGCAACGAGCAAACACCACCCGGTACAGCCTCTAGGCAGTCACCCTCCACGAGCCTGTCACTCCCTCGCCCACGCGCAGCAGGCCAGCGCAAGCGCATGCTGGCGGCGGAAGTACCGCGAGCCCCCGCCCCGGGGGAGCGAGGGGAGGGGCCGGAAGCAACTCTAGGCTTCCCGGTTGCTAAGAGACGGGGCTTCTACAAGCCAGACGGAGGTTCTCGGGCTACTTTTCCTCCCTTTTTCTTCTTCTGCGTCACCGAATCCGGCCACCATGTCGGACCCTGAAGCTGACAGTTTGCGAAGCACCTTTCCCTCTTACATGGCGGAGGGCGAGCGGCTGTATCTGTGCGGAGAGTTCTCTAAGGCGGCCCAGTGCTTCAGCAACGTGAGTTGGGCTCTGAGCCCCCCAATCACCCATCACCACCTCCGATTTCTGGTAACACTGAGGCCCCGATGGTGCGCGGAGGACCCTGTTGTTTCTATTATTCATTTGTGCCTGACTGACGCACTACTGTCACTACTTTCACTGCCTCTCCATTTTCTAACATTTCCCATTTGCCTTCTGCCTGTTAATACCGTTCTGTGCATTAACAGTGACTTCTTCTTTACTGCAATGTTGTGTGACTGGCCTCTTCCCACAGAGCAGCCTTAATTTCCCATCATTGGCTGGGAAATGGGCTTGGAGCCTGCATTCACAAGGAGTGAAATCTCAAGCGCACGGTTGCTCACAGAAGATGGCCAGTACATAACGTTGTTCTGTATGATCTTAGTACCAATTGCTCAACCCCACCCTACGGGGAGTGGCTGCTGTTTTAGGATATTAGGCACACTGCTGCTTAGTGCAGTACAACCCTAAGAGGGAGGTTCTGTTACTACTCCATTTTACAGATGAGGAAACTGATAGAAGTTGAGTACATGGTGGAGATCATTGAACTGGCGAGAGAAAGTTTTCAAACCCAGGCAATTGGATTCCAGTCCTGAGGTGCTAACCACCATACATACTCCCTCAAAAGGAAGCTATTAGATGTTCTTTTAAAAATATATTTATTTATTTATTTATTTTATAGACCATATATATATATATATATATATATTAGATTATATATATATATATATATTTTTAGAGAAAGAAAGTGTGCACCAGGGTTGGGGGGTGGAGAAGGGGCAGAAGGAGAGACAGACCCAAGTACACTCCATTCTGAGTGGGGAGCCCCACTCAGGGCTCAATCTCCAGATCCTGAGATCATGACCTGAGCTGAAATCAAGAGCTCAAGGAACAATTCCACCTAGGCACCCCAAGCTATAAAATGTTCTTATCACAATTTCTTTTACAACGCATAGCCCACTTCTTATTCAAGAGAGAGTGCTAGGATAGACCTCTAACCATTCCCAGGATGACTCCTAAAAACCTTTTCCACTGCCACCCAAAGTCTTTTGTCCCTTTCAATTACCAATCACACCCAAAAACTAGAATGGTTGGCCAGATGGATCAACAGTTGAATTCAGGATCCCTACCTCCACCCATTCTCCTCCTTCAGGCAGAGAAAAGAACACCCTGAGGGAAAAGAGCTTTGGGTAAGAGAAGTAGCCTTCTTCCACGAAAGCCAGTAGCTACTTCCTCTTCCTGGAAAAGTAAAAAGGTCTTAGAAAGATGTGAGTACGGTATGATGCCTCAGGAAGGACCATACATCACAGCTCCAATGATGATTTTCTTTTCTTTTTAAAAAGATTTCATTTATTTATTTCTTTGACAGAGAGAGAGAGAGAGAAAGAGAGAGCACAAGCAGGGGAGCGAGAGAGAGAGAGAGAGAGAGAGAGAGAGAGAGAGAGAGGCAGGCTCCCCACTGAGCAGTGAGTTGGAGAGGACCCTGGGATCAGGTTCCAAGCCAAAGGCAGCTGCTTAACCAACTTAACCAGGCACCCCTTTTCTTTTCTTTTTTAAAAGATTTATTTATTGGGCGCCTGGGTGGCTCAGTGGGTTAAAGCCTCTGCCTTCAGCTCAGGTCATGATCTCAGGGTCCTGAGATCAAGGCCTGCATCGGGCTCTCTGCTCAGCAGGGAGCCTGCTTCCTCCCCTCTCTCTGCCTGCCTCTCTGCCTACCTGTGATCTCTCTCTCTGTGAAATAAATAAATAAAACTATTTCTAAAAAAAAAAAAAAAGAAAATTATTTTTTAAAAAATATTTATTTACTTTAAGAGAGAGAGAGTGCCTGCGCTCATGTATGGGGAAGGGGCAGAGGGAGAAGGCGAGAAGAAGACTCCCCACTAAGTGCAGAGCCTTACCTGGGGCTCTATTTCTCAACCTGGAGATGGTAACCCGACCCCAAATCAAGAGGCAGGCGCCTAACTGATTGAGCCACCCCAGTGCCCTTCCAGTGATGATTTCAAACAGAAGAGAGGACACGGACGAAGAGAAATGTTCCATTCCCACTTTACGACCCAAATCGCAATTTCAGTTTTGCTGGGATTTTCATCTTGATCTCCTGAAATAGTGATTCATTAACAACAAGCTAGGTAAGAAGAGTTATGGGAATGGATGACTCAAGTTGCAGATATCCTAAAACTCATTTCATTAGCCTTCAGAATTCTTAGCCTCTGAAATGTATTTTGAGCATTGTGCAGCCATTTGGGGTTTGTGGTTGAATTGGGTATGCACTAAAAATCCTAAGCTTCTATTGCCTGAGCGGACTGGAGGAATCCCAGACATTTGGGAAATTCAGTACATCCATCTGGTGGTATATTCACAAATCTCCACCAGTGGCTTTCACAGTAGCCAGTGATTTGACCTTGTTTGAGGTGAGCTACATGCAGACAATCAGTGGACTGAGCAAAGGTCAGTGTCGTGCTGCTTTTGGCTTGGAAAGATCCAGAGCCCTGTTTGCTGGCCTGAGGAGTCCCCCTGAGAAGTCCCCCGTTAGGGAAATGCTGGAGGGTAGGATGCTCTTTTGGGTCAGGCTTTACCTTGTGCTACCTGGTGCCTCTCAGCCTAGGTGGTTCCTTTCCTAGGCTCTTCACCTTCAGAATGGAGATAAGAACTGCCTGGTTGCCCGGTCCAAGTGCTTCCTGAAGATGGGAGAGCTGGAGAAGTCGCTGAAGGATGCTGAGGCTTCACTCCAGGGTGACCCAACTTTCTGCAAGGTGACTCAATCTGGCTTTCACCACTGCCATTGCCTGTTGCAGCCTCTGATGAGAAGAAGCTGAAGAGCCAGCCAGACTACCTAGGGTTTGATGCCTTTTTCTCTCACCAGGTCACTTACCTCGCTATACCTGCCCTGTATCCCAACCTTGATCCCCAACCCAGGACCCTCTGCTCCACCACACCTGTCCCGTAAGGCCTTGTCTGCCACCTCAATTTGACTCCCTCTCATTTCAGGGAATTTTACAAAAGGCTGAGACCCTGTACACCATGGGAGACTTTGAGTTTGCCCTGGTGTTCTATCATCGAGGCTACAAGCTGCGGCCTGACCGAGAGTTTAAAGTGGGAATTCAGAAAGCCCAGGAAGCCATCAACAACTCAGTGGGAAGTGAGTGACCGTCAGATCTACGCCCTTACCCAGGGAGGCTCTTGGAATCCTGGGGCTCAGAGGTACAGTGAGTGAGCAGCCACCACCACGCCTCAAGGGAGCCTCATGCTTGGATTTGGTTGCTGCTGGTTTTGTTGATGATTAGGAGTGCATCTGTCCACCCAGAGACTAGCCCCTGATCCACTGTGCTCAGCTATGCAACTTCTGGTTGTCCTCTAAGCCAGAAGCAAGAGCTGTTTACACTAGGCCTATCTTTGGCCTGGTTTCATAGGGTAGAATGGGGTCCTGAGCCCAGCCTTACCTGGTTCCTGGCTTCCTCTCTTACCACAAATGCACCGAGGACTGGCCTTACCCCTTGGCTTAGTGGCAGGGGGAGGAGGGAGGAGAGTAAGAGTTTGCCACTGTAGGTGGCAGAGTGTGGAAATGGCTGGGGATGGAGAGCTCCCCCAGTGCTCAGGGGCTGCTTTTGTTTGGACATCTGGCTGCCATGGCCTTGGGCTAGCAGGGGCTGCCTAGCTCTTCGGAGAGTGTCATTCCAGACATCCCATACCATCAACCTACTGTGCTGGCTCAGAGCCAGTTTTGCCACAACATCTACCACTTCCTGCCAAAGGCAGCCATTTCTGCATAAAAACATGTGATAGGTCATGATTGAGGGCCTAGCACACCTGAGCCCTAGCCTCTTTCCTTGCAGGTCCTTCTTCAATTAAGCTAGAGAACAAAGGGGACCTCTCCTTTTTAAGCAAGCAAGCTGAGGTAAGGGCCTTGATTCTGATATCACATCCCTCCCAAGGAAGTGCCCACATGTGCCTGAGGTCTCAGTGGCCCTCAGTGGGGGTCGTCAGCTCTTGCCCGTGATGGGCAGCCGTGGGATTCTGCCCCCCCTCCAGGGTGTCTGGGGATATAGCCGTTCCTTGACCAGACACACTCCATGGTTCTTGACCCACAGAGAGGTCCTAGAGGAGTTATCTGGGATCACAGATTCTGGGGCCATGGCCAGGTACTCTGCTTCTTGTTGAGGTTCTACGGGGTCTTGGTCCATCTCCCCAGAGTATGAAAGCCCAGCAGAAGCCTCATCCTGTGAGACAACTCTTACATCACCCCCAGAGAGAATCCAAGAGGAAGGGCTCGCTCAAGAGTGAGAAGATTGTCCGCCAGCTCCTGGGCGAGCTCTACGTGGACAAGGAGTATCTGGAGAAGCTCCTATTGGATGAAGGTTTCAGATACTTTGTTTGCAACAGGGAACTTGGGGCAAAGGAAATCTGGGACAGGTGCTTAATATGTGAGCTGGAGAGAGAGCCTGTCATGTAACATTAGCCTATGGACAGGATTTCCTAGTGTTCTCATTTACAGATGAGGAAACTCAGGTGCAGAAAGATGAAGTAACTCACCGAAGGTTACACATTGGTAAACAGTGACTTGGCTCTTCGATTTGAATCTAGGACATCTAGTTTCAGAACCAGTGCCGTTAGCACTCGTACCCCTGGGAGGGAACCCTGGAGATTAGGCTTCCTTTATCACCTGGGTTCCTGGAAGGGCATCCCCTGAGCCTTCAGGTTGTAGAAAGGGCAAAGAAATCCAGCTGGGACGTGCTAGAAGGGGGAATCCTACGATACTAGTACTAGAATGTTCTGAAATCTCATCTGGTCTAATCCCTCCTTCTATAGGTAAGGACAAAGAGACCCTGAGGCATGCCTCCTAACCTCCAGTCTAGCCCTCTTTCCACCACTGTGCTGGCAGTGGCAGGAAGTAGGGCAAAGCCTTGAATGAAATGGGAGGGTAGGAGAATTGCCATTAGCTGATAAGCCTGAGCAGGGATCATCCTTGAATCAAATACCTTTTCTCCAGAACTGCCTTCCCGAGGCTATCTGCAGGGTTCCCCGCAGGTCTGTGTCTCAGGAGCAGTGAAGCACTTCTCCGTCAGGTGCCTGAACACTTCCCTCTGGAGGAGCTTCTGTGGAGGAGCGGGTAGCCTGGAAATTACCCCAAGAGGCCTTGCTGTTTTGTTCCAGCTCCAACCTCTGGCAGGCAGGCAGAGCTTGGACATAGCCTCCAGCTCCCTGCCTGCCCTGGCCCACTTGGCACCCGGGGAATCCCTTGGCACTGGCACGCAGGAGCAGGTTGTGCATTCATACTCAGTCTTCTCAGAAAACACAGCCTGAAATAAGGGGGCCTGAGGGATGTGATCCTTTCAGACAGCTATCTGCCAGCATCCCCTTCCACTAGCTCCTTGTATCTTGTCGTAAGAGGCCTGTGTGCTAAATTCTGCACCATGGGAATGCTCGAAAGAAGGGCTCCGGCCTCACCTGGGTCCAAGTAGAGTCACTCTGCTACCTGTGTCCTTTGGCTTTCCCCAGCCTTGAGCAGTACTCCCCCACAGGGGACCCCACAGCAGGAATCCCCAGCAGGAATCCCTCAGACGTCGGTGTTAGTCTAGCTTTCTCCTCACGCCATTCTTCCTAGACCTGATCAAAGGCACCATCAAGCATGGCCTGACCGTGGAGGACCTCATCATGACAGGCATCAACTACCTGGACACCCGCAGTAACTTCTGGAGGCAGCAGAAGCCCATCTATGCCAGGGAGCGGGACCGGAAGCTGATGCAAGAGAAGTGGCTGCGGGACCGCAAGCGCCGTCCCTCACAGACAGCCCATTACATCCTCAAGAGCCTTGAGGACATTGACATGTGTGGGTGGTGTTCTCAGAAGGGCGAGGTCTTTGCCAGGTGGAGGGAGAGCAATACAGGGGCCCGAGGTTTCCCTGGCCTGTGGATGGGATCTGGGGGGGGGGGGAGCGGGTCCTCCCGTCAGCCTGAGGAGACTGCTTCTATCGCCATGTCCCCCCCTTTCCCTTCCCAGTGCTGACCAGTGGCAGTGCTGATGGGAGCCTTCAGAAAGCTGAGAAAGTGCTGAAGAAAGTGCTGGAATGGAACAAAGAGGAGGTGCCCAACAAGGACGAGCTGGTTGGAAACTTGTACAGCTGCATAGGAAATGCGCAGATTGAGCTGGGGCAGATGGCCCTGGCCCTGCAGAGCCACAGAAAGGACTTGGAGATCGCCAAGGAATAGTGAGTGCCTGGGGAAGGCTGAGTGTCCAGGGCCCTACAGATGAGTGGGTGGGGGCTGCCGGTGGGTGAGCTCCCAGGACCGAGGCTAAGAGGCAGACCTAGACTGTCAGCTTTTTGCCACAAAGGGGAAGGCAGTGGCCTAGAATACCAAAAGCTCCCAGAGGTTTGGTTCTGAGGGAACAGGTCCATTCTTAAATCATCTCAACAAGCACACATCAACCCCAGGCCCGCCAGCATCTGCCAGCCTCGGGAACACCACAGGGAGCAGATGTAAGGGTCATGTCCCTGCAGATACAAAGCAAAAAGTGGCATAGCTGAAAGTGGTAATTGTGGGAAGTGTCACAAAGGACACATACAGGACGCAGTGCTGTGAGAAGTATATTCTAGGAGGATTTCTCTGGGCACTGGGGAACACAGTCTATGGGAGGGCCCTGACACAGGCAGGAGGAAGCTCAAAGCCAGAGAGCACAGAGTTGCCAGGGGAAGAGGAAGCCAGACCAAACAGGGAGGGCCTCAGATACTATGGTGCTGACCGCGAGGCTGGGCTCTGGAGTCAGAGGGGCCTGGGCCTCGGAATCGAGCCCCACAGCCGTGGGGTCTTAGGCAAGGCACTCTCCCAGCCAGGTCTCTGCTGTCCAGTGGGCAGAATGGGAGGCCCTTTCTGAGAGGGTGGAAGGGAGAGGACTGGCAGAAGTCAGGTGAAGATCTCAGGACAGTGCCGGCTATCCGTAATCACGCTAATGCCAACCATCGCTCTTCCCCAGACTTGAGGGTCCCTCTCAACGGTGCTGTCACTTGTCGGACATCCTGGTTCTAACCTTTGGAGTCCTCCATGACTTTCTCCTGCTCAGTTTCTACTTGCCCCACAGTCTGAGCCTCTCCCTCCCTCCCGTCCTCCCGCTTCCACTCACAGGTCAGGTCTCGGCTCTCCCACTCTGGCTGTTTCCACGCACCACGTCCGGAGACCTGCAGTTTATCCAGCAGTTCTTCCCCTGCTGAACACAGGCCTCTGCCCCTCGCTGCCTGCTGTGGTTAAAACCACACGCCTTCACCTGGCGCTCAAGGCCCCCTCTGAGTCCACTTCCACTCAGCCCTCCCACGTCACTCCTCCGTTTGGGGCAAACCATATTTCTTTTTTTTCTTTTTAAGATCATTTATTTATTTATTTGACAGAGAGAGAGCACAAGCAGGCAGAGCAGCAGGGAGAGGGAGAAGCAGGCTTCCTGCCAAGCAGGGAGCCCAATGTGGGGCTCAATCCCAAGACTCTGGGATCATGACCTGAGCCAAAGGCAGCCGCCCAACCACCCGAGGCACCCAGGGGCCCCTCAAACCATATTTCTTTTTCTTTTTTTAAAAAGATTTTATTTATTTATTTGGCAGAGAGAAACACAGCTAGAGAGAGAACACAAGCAGGGGGAGTGAGAGAGGGAGAAGCAGGCTTCCTGCCAAATAGGGAGGCCGATGTGAGGCTCATTCCCGGGACCCCGGGAACGTGACTGAGTGGAAAGCAGACGCCCAATGACTGAGCCATCCAGATGCCCCTTAAAAAGATTTTAGAGAGGGGCACCTGAGTGGCTCAGTCATTAAGTGTCGAACTTCGGCTCAGATCATGATTCTGGAGTCCTAGGATCGAGTCCCACATCAGGCTCCCTGCTCGGCAGGAAACCTGCTTCTCCCTCTCTCACTCCCCCTACTTATGTCCCTTCTCTAGCTATGTTTCTCTCTGTCAAATAAATAAATAAAAATCTTAAAAAAAAAAAAGATTTTAGACAGAGAACATGAGTTGGAGGGAGGAGCTGAAGGGAAGGGAGGGGGAGGGGGAAAGAATCTCAAGCAGACTCCTCACTGATTGCAGAGCTTGATGTGGGGTTCAGTCTCACAACCCCAAGTTCATGACCTGAGCTGAGATCAAGAATTAGACACTTAATAGATTGAGCCACCCACGTGCCCTCAAACTGTATTTCTTTCTTTTCTTTCTTTCTATTTTTTAAAAGATTTTATTTATTTAGTTGACAGAGAGAAGCACAAGGAGGGAGGGAACACAAGCAGGGGGAGTGAGAGAGGGAGAAGCAGGCTTTCTACTGAGCAGGGAGCCCGATGCGGGACTCAATCCTGGGCCTCCGGGATCATGACCTGAGCCGAAGGCAGACACTTAACTGATTGAGCCACCCAGGTGCCCCACAGATGTATTTCTTTCTTTTTTTTTGTTTAATATGAATCTTTTTTTTGAAGATTTATTTATTTATTTATTTGACAGAAACACAGCCAGAGAGGGAACATAAGCAGGGGGAGTGAGAGAGGGAGAAGCAGGCTTCCTGCTGAGCAGGGATCCCGATGTGGGACTCGATCCCGGATCTCCGGAATCATGACCTGAGCCGAAGGCAGTCGCCCAACCAACTGAGCCACCCAGGCGCCCCACAGATGTATTTCTTAACACCCATCTCCCCCTGTCCCCTCTCCTCACTCACCTGAGCCCCATGTGCTATTCATTCTCAGTTCATCTCTCACTGGGCTTTACCCTGCTGAACGGAGTATCTGGTATGGGCCATTCTAGAAGTAGAGAACAAGCAACAGTGCTCAGAGACAAAGCTGACTTTGATTCCTCTGGTACTCAGAAGCTGGGTGGATTTGATTAAGTTGCTTGTCTTCTCAGTTTGCTCATCTCTAATGAAGGTATATTAATACTGACTCATAGAGATTATGAGGATTAAGTAAGATATGTATGCACAGTAGCATGGATCCATCCATCTCCCGTGCCCTAAAGACTGACTTATAATATTAACTTCTTGGCAAACCTCCCTCCTGAGCCCCAGGCCTGCATATCCAACTGATTCCAAGGCATTTCCACTTGGATGTCCCATAGGACCCCCCAATTTTTTTTTTAATATTTAAAGATTTTATTTATTTATCTGACAGAAATACAGCCAGAAAGGGAACACAAGCAAGGGGAGTGAGAGAGGGAGAAGCAGGCTTCCTGCTGAGCAAGGAGCCTGATGTGGGGCTCGATCCTGGGACTCCAGGATCATGACCTGAGCTGAAGGCAGTCACTTAACCAACTGAGCCACCCAGGCACCCAGGAACCCCAAATTTAACATGTCTAAAGTGGAATCCCCGGGACAAGGAACCTTCAGGAAGGTTCCAAGTGTCCCCTCAAGTGATTTAGAAATCCTCCCTGCCCTTGGTGCTCCCTCTCTACACTCCATGTGGATCATGGCTCCCCTGTTAGACTTTGGATTTTGGAAGGGACTGTCATATCTCTCTCTTTCCAGCACCTTCCACATAGGAGGCATATGATAAATGCATGCCAAGTGGCTAAATAGAGGTGTTCCTCAGACAATGTTAGTCCCTTTTTTTTTTTTTTTAAGATTTTATTTATTTATTTGACAGAGAGAAACATAGAAAGGGAACACAAGCAGGGGGAGTAAGAGAGGGATAAGCAGGCTTCCCGCTGAGCAAGGAGCCTGGCTCAATCCTGGGACTGTGGGATCATGACCTGAGCCAAAGGCAGACGCTTAATGACTGAGCCACCCAGGCGCCCCTAGTGTTAGTCCCTTTTTACCACTCCTAAACGGGCCTTGGGTCTTCTTCAGATTCTCCCACATTCTAATCAGCCATGCCCCCTCATTGGCCCCCCACTTCCAAAGCCTGCTGGCCCTAAAGGCACAGATCAAACCCCAGCTTGTCTCAGTAGCATCTCCAGTGGCCCCAGCCCTCATTTTTTCCTCCATATACTCTAGATGGTTTGGGTACACGCTTTCTCATTGCTATTGTTATTTATTATTACACAGTATTATGAATAAATTAACATATTACAACTTATTCATTCATTCATCACAGTAGAACTCCTGCTCTAGAAACCAGGGGCCGCCATCAGAGCAGCAGTGGGAACACCAGGTGCACAGTATGGCCGTAGGTCCAAGGAGAGGGGCAGGTGGGAGCCCTGTGGGGAGCTGAGGGGGTTTTGGAGAGGGCAGGCCAGCCAAGTGGACAACTGGGAGGGAGAAGGATACCCTAGGCAGAGAGATGGGGCAGGTATGGGAGATGCAGGGTGGAGGGCAAGACCTGTGGGGAGTGGCAGTGTGGGTCCCATGCTGGGGAGGATTGAGGACAGAGGGAGTCTGTTTTTATACAAGTACTAGTGTTAGTGTTGTACTTAGTCTAGAATTCTGGGGCACTGAGGGAAGAGCTTGGAAGTCTCTCTGGACCCCCACTTCCCAACATCACAATCAGTTCATTTACCTGGGGCCACATTGACATGAGTCCTTCTGGCCCCTTTTCAATGTATTTACCTACGTATTTATATACATATGCAATACATAGGATTCTTAAGAGCAATTTATTTTTATGATTTTTTAAAGAAGCATGTGTCTTCTCATTCTTTAAATGTCTCTAGAAAAGGAATTTCAGCATGCATGGTAGTTTCTTTAGCTACATCCCTGTGGGGCACTTCGGCCGATCCACTTTTGCCTTCAAGCTCAGCAACATTTGTGTGCGTGTTTCCATGAGAAGAATGGCTCGATGAGATGTGCATGTTTGAAAGGCAGATTCAGCCACGGTTGGGGGGCGATGAGTCCAGGGAGCGAAGTGTCATGGGGGACATAGGAGCCTGCTGGGTGGCAGGGCCTTGAGGGAGAGTGGGAAGAGGTGCTGGGGGGAGCACTGGGGGACAGTTTTTGTATTTGTTAGGGAAGAATTTTTTTTTAACAGACCAATGTTCATACTGCAGTAATGGTAAAGAACTGATATAAGGGGAGCAATTGTCTTTTTTTTTTAATGAAAACATTTTAATCTCATAGATGCCTGGGTTGCTTAGTCAGTTAAGCATCTGCCTTCGGCTCAGGTCATGATCTTAGGGTCCTGGGATGCAGCCCCACACGAGGCTCCCTGCTGAGTTGGGGTCTGCTTTTTTCTCTCCCTCTGCCTCTCCACCTGCTTACGCTCCCTCCTCTCTCTCTCTCTCAAATAAATAGAATCTTTAAAAAAACAAAAAGAAAAAAATCTTATTTTTTTCTGATGTTATAGAAGTACTGTAAACAATTTAAACAATATGGATAAATGGGTAGTTTCCCTCATACTCACATTTCCCTTGGATAATCATTGTTAATAGCTAGACTTACATCCTCTCTACTTTTAAAAATGCCCATTTATCGGCACCTGGGTGGCTCAGTGGGTTAAAGACTCTGCCTACAGCTCAGGTCATGATCTCAGGGTACTGGGATCGAGGCCCGCATTGGGCTCTCTGCTCAATGGGGAGCCTGTTTACTGGGCTCTCTCTACCTATTTGTGATCTCTCTCTGTCAAGTAAGTAAATAAAATCTTAAAAAAAAAATGCCCATTTTGGCAGGTGCCTGGCTGGCTCAGTCAGTAGAGCACATGACTCTTGATCTCGGCGTTGTGAGTTCTAGCCCTACAGTGGGGAGTAGAATTGCTTGAAAATAAATTCTTTAAAAAAAAAAAAAGCCCACTTTTTAAATTCACTTCTTTTTTGCTGAGTTAAAACAAAACAAGTTCAGTTTTTTTAAAGATTTTATTTATTCACTTGAGAGAGAAAGTGAACGAGCAGGGAGAGGAAGAAGGAGAAGGGGAAAGAGAGACAGAGAATCCCAAGCAGAATCTGCATTGAGTGCAGAGCTCGAGGCGGGGCTCAATCTCCCAACCCTGAGATCATGACCCTGAGCTGAAACCAGGAGTCCGATGTTTAACTGCGTGTGACACTCAGACTCCCCACATTCACTCTCTCATAGTTCTGAAGGTAGAAGTCTGAAGATATTCTCACTGGGCCAGAACCAAGATGTTGGCAAGGCCCTGCTCCTTCTGTAGTCTCCAAGGAGAATCTCTTTCTAGCCTTCTCCACCTTCTAGACTCCCACTCAGCGCACTGTGCCCCTCTTGTGTGGCCCCTTCCTCCACGGCGGGGCCAGGAACACAGCCTCGTGCCTCAGGCCCGTGTATTTATTTTTAGCACAAATAGGGCAACAGTCCTAGTTCATAGTCCTGTAATGCAACTTTTCAACTTAATGTGTCAGGACCTTTTTCATACACAAAAAGTGTCAGAGCTAGGGCACTGGTTGAGGTTGTTTCTAAGATTTATTATTATAAATACTGAGTGTCCTTGTCACATTATCTTCTCCAGGTCAATTCCTAGAAGGGAAATTGCTGCATCAAAGGGACATGTGTGTAAACTCTTGAGAGATTGCTCTCTGGAAAGGTTCCCGTGGTGTTCATTCATGCCACAGGGCATGAGAAGACCAGTGTGCCCCAGCTATGCCTCCGGGGCGTCATCCCTCCACCAGACTGGGCACCCAGTCCTTGAGGCCTGGACCCCTGTCTGCTTTTCTTTAGTTATGACAGTGCCTAGAATGGCCAATTTCTTTTTCTTTCTCTCTCTCTCCCTTCCTTCCTTGGTTCCTTTCTTCCTTTCTCCCTTCCTTCTCTTCCCCCTCCCTCCCTCGCTTTCTCACTTTCTTTTTCTTTCTTTTTCTCTCTTTCTCTCCTGCCCTCCCTCTCTCCCTTTCTCTCTCTTTTTTTTTAAGGAGGCTCCACACCTACCATGGAACCTAACATAGTGCTTGAACTCACGATGTCTGAATCTTGGTTTCGGCTCAATTCATGATCTCATGGGTTATGGGATCGAGCCCCATTTCTGGCTCCTTGCTCAGTGGGGAGTCTGCTTGAAATATTCTCTGCCTGTGCCTCTTCCTCCCAAGTAAATAAATAAATATTTTTAAAAATGTATTTATTAGAGGGGCGCCTGGGTGGCTCAGAGGATTAAGCCTCTGCCTTTGGCTCAGGTCATGATTGTTCGAGTCCCACATCAGGCTCTCTGCTCAGCAGGGAACATGCTTCCCCCTCTTTCTCTGCCTGCCTCTCTGCCTATTTGTGATCTCTCTCTCTGTCAAATAAATAAATAAAATCTTTAAAAATGTATTTATTAGAGAGAGAGCACAAGTTGGGGGGGCAGGGAGAGAGAAGCAGACTCCCCGCTGAGCAGGGAGACCAACAACACAGGACTTCATCCCAGGACGCCGGGATCATGACCTGAGCTGAAGACAGATGCTTAACCAACTGAGCGACTCAGGTGTCCCAATAAATAAATCTTTATAAAAACCAAAAAAGACCTGAGCTGAGATCAAGACTTGGATGCTTAACCAACTGAGCCACCCAGGTGCCCCTAGAATGGCCAATTTCTAGTGAACAGCATATCCTGCTTCTTCCCCACAGCGACCTTCCTGATGCTAAGTCAAGAGCCCTTGACAACATTGGCAGGGTTTTTGCCAGAGTTGGGAAATTCCAGCAAGCCATTGACACGTGAGTTACCCCAGACTGCCCTTCCCCACCTGATGGCCAGGGATTCACACCCTCACACCAGACTCCCAGCCTGGGGCTCACACGCCAGGCACAGAGGCAACAGGAGACCTGAGTTTGGCCCCTGGCCAGGTGAGGTGACCATGGGCAAGCCACTTTGTCAACTCTGAGACTCATCTGTTAAGTTGATTGACTAGACTCAGCATCCGCTCACAATTTCCCGGTGACAGGCATCACCTGGGGCATAGGTGCATGAGTTACTGGGGCCTCTGCCCTGAAATTCTGATTGTGCAGCTCTGGGCTGGAGCCCAGGAACCTGGCTTTTGTTTTGTTTTGTTTTGTTTTGTTTGTTTGTTTGTTGTTTGTTTGTTAAGATTTTATTTATTTGACAGAGAGAAACACAGCCAGAGAGGGAACACAAGCAGGGGGAGTGAGAGAGGGAGAAGCAGGCTTCCCGCCAAGCAGGGAGCCCTATGTGGGACTCGATTCCGGGTCTCTGGGACCATGACCTGAGCCGAAGGCAGTTGCTTAACCGACTGAGCCACCCAGGCGCCCCTTGTTCTGTTTTGTTTAAGAGTTTATTTATATATTTGGGAGAGAGAGAGAACTGGAGCATGAGTTGGGGTGGGGGAGGGGCAGAGGGAGAGGGATAAGCAGACTCCCCACTGAGCAGGGAGCCCAACAACACAGGGCTCCATCCCAGGACCCCGGGATCATGACCTGAGCTGAAGACAGATTCTTAACTCACTGAGCCAGCCAGGAGCCTTGAGGAACCGGTTGTTCACAAGCACTACCAGATGTTCCTTACCTTGGGCAAGTTCAGGAGCTGATGGACTGACCTTGGGGAACCTCTTCTGAGGCTCTTCTGTGTCTGTGAGATCATGGGGTCACTGGGAAGGGAGGCTGAGCTCTGCAGATGGCCCAACTCCTGAATTTTTGATATCCAACCCTGGGGCTGGTGATCTGCTCCAGGGGCGCAACTCAGCCCCAGAGAGACTGAGGGCAGGGCCTGACCTGGCCACCAGCCTGCACTTCGAGAGGCGGCTCTCTCCACAGGCCCACTCACTTAGCACAGAGAACAAATGTGTTCCAGGCCCCCAGCCCGGGATTGAATTAGACTCATCCGTTGGGACCCTTCTGTTCCACATCACTTGTGGATGGCCCCTGGTGTCTATGTATCAGGAGACAGAGGAGTTTGAGAGTTCATTCACCTGTTTGTATCTTTTTATAAGAAAATGTTTTGCAGGGGCACCTGGGTGGCTCAGGTCATGGTCCTAGGGTCCTGGGATTGAGCCTGGAGTTGTGCTTCCTACTCAGCGGGGAGTCTGCTTCTCCCTCTGCCCGTCTTTGTGCTCATACTTTCTCTCTCTCTCTCAAATAAATAAAATCTTTAAAAAAAGGAGAGAAAAAATATTTTATAGTAAATTTGTGCTTATTGTTAAAATATTATTTTGGAAAACACAAAAGAGTAGCAGAAAACTTACTGTCTCACCTCCCAAAGACTATGACTAGGTCTAACCCTAACCTTACTCTATTGATACCTCATTTTCTTTTTCATTCTCATCTTTTCTTTCTTTTTTTTTTTTTCAAAAAAAATTTTTTTAAAGATTTTATTTATTTGACAGAGAGAAACACAGCCAGAGAGGGAACACAAGCAGGGGGAGTGAGAGAGGGAGAAGCAGGCTTCCCGCCGAGCAGGGAGCCTGATATGGGACTTGATCTCGGGTCTCTGGGATCATGACCTGAGCCAAAGGCAGTTGCTTAACCAACTGAGCCACCCAGGCGCCCCTCATTCTCATCCTTTCTATGTGGATCTTGTCTCCTATATACTTAATGATATTCTTCAATGTTATTTTTTGTGTTATTTGAAATGCAAGTTTACAAACAGGATTTTCGATTTTGTTTCAGTTCTATCTGTAAATGTACCAAAGTAGCTCCGGCCGTTTTAAAATCTCTTAGTATTTACTGCCTCCACCCCC
Organism: Spilogale gracilis; assembly: GCA_004023965.1. Lineage (NCBI taxonomy): Eukaryota > Metazoa > Chordata > Mammalia > Carnivora > Mephitidae > Spilogale > Spilogale gracilis. Next base: position 1,221 of record PITA01010775.1, on the reverse strand, counting down.
GTGTGGAAAAGAAGTGGTAGTTGGAGAACGAGTTCTGCTCGACCTCCTGTGGCTGAGTCCTGGGTTGGAGTGGAAAGAAGTGACCGTGGTTCTTCATGTTCCCAGGTGGGAGGAGAAGATCCCTTTGGCAAAAACCACCCTGGAGAAGACCTGGCTGTTCCACGAGATCGGTCGCTGCTACTTGGAGCTGGACCAGGCCTGGCAGGCCCAGCACTATGGTGAGAAGTCCCAGCAGTGTGCTGAGGAAGAAGGGGACATCGAGTGGCAGCTGAATGCCAGCGTTCTGGTGGCACAGGCACAAGGTATGGGCACGGAGAGAGGACCGCGCTACCTTTCCCAGCCCTCCAGCCAAGCTGCCAGGACCCTTAGCATCCCAGTGTGTCCCTGGCTCGATGAATGTGGCCCCTGAGAGTGGAGGATAAAGCCCTCCATTTTGAGCAGCATGTGGGAAGTGCCTTCTGTAAGCTAGTGAGAGCAGGGGGGTAGGGAGGGTGGGGGGGGGCACCCTGGAAGCTGCTGTGAGGAGCTCAGCTGCAGATCAGGCCAGCATCATGTCATTAGCAAAACAGCACCGCTTCCCCTGGCCTTGGAACCCTTCATGTGTGTGTTCTTGCTCTTCATCTCCATGTGAGCCTGTGACGGACGCCGTATGGGCCTCCTTTCGCAGATGGTGAAATGGAGACACTGTGTGGTTCAGCTGACTGCCCCGGCTCACATGGGGCACGTTCTCAGAGTGTGGCGATGTTCTTCTTTTTTTTTTAAAGATTTTATTTATTTATTTATTTATTTATTTATTTATTTATTTGTATTTTTAAAGATTTTATTTATTTGACAGAGAGAAACACAGCCAAAGAGGGAACACAAGCAGGGGGAGTGAGAGAGGGAGAAGCAGGCTTCCCGCTGAGCAGGGAGCCTGATGTGGGACTCGATCCCAGGTCTCTGGGATCATGACCTGAGCTGAAGGCAGTCGCTTAACCAACTTAGCCACCCAGGCGCCCCAAAGATTTTATTTATTTATTTGACAGAGAGAGAGATCACAAGTAGGCAGAGAGAGCAGAGGAAACAGGCTCCCTGCTGAACAGCGAACCCGATGCGGGCCTTGATCCCAGGACCCTGGGATCATGACCTGAGCTGAAGGCAGAGGTTTTAACCCACTGAGCCACCCAGGCGCCCTTTTTTTTTTTTTTTTTTAAAGATTTTATTTATTTATTTGACACAGAG
>PITA01010774.1:0-70098 GCA_004023965.1 Spilogale gracilis | reverse complement strand
GCCGCCGGCTCTCCAGCTGCACTGCCTTCTGGATCCCGGGACGCGGCGCCCGGGGGTGGAGGGCGAAGGAACGCGGCGATGGCCCCAGGGGAGCTCTCGGGGCGGGCGGTGCTGGCCGCCGCTGTCTTCGTGGGAGGCACCGTGAGTTCGCCGCTAGTGGCCCCGGGTGAGTGTCCCATCAGGGCCTGGACGCTGGGGAGGAGGCGAGGGGTCCGGACGCGCCCCGCTGCGCCCTGAGGTGCCCTCGCCCTGGCACAGCCGCGGGATCCCGACGCTAAACATCTGGCATTTGGAGGGTGGCCCGGTCCGGGTGCGGCGCAGGGCGATGGCTCCCGTCCCTCCCTTCCCGCTTTCCCGGGACCCGCCTTCCCTCCTCTCTCCCGCTTTTCTGAGGACCTGTTACCCCTAGCCCGCCTCTCTGATCTGTCCCGGGTGTAGGGACCCGGCCTGGTGTTGGCTTCCTCCCGTGCGCTTCTCGCCAGGCTGAGCACCTTGGAGCCCCGCGGACCACTTGCCGCGCTTGTCCTCAAAGGCCCTGCGGGCGGAAGATCGACACCAGCAACCGGGTGCGCTGTCGTAGCTCCCCCTTGCCTTTGTTTTATATTTTAAGACCTTGGGGAGTTCCATTTCTTTCCTTCCAGGGTTTCATTAATCTTAGTGATTGATGGATTCTTGTAACAGTTTCGGGACTTTCAGATGTCTTCCCCACCTATCTTGGATAAATCAGGTTTGGAAAAAGGGAAGGCGCGTTTGTAAACTTAACATTTTTTTTCTTCTTTGAGTCAATTCCTGTCACCACAAAGGAACCTTCTGTGGTCAGAGCAGGAAGCCACCAGCGGAGACCATAAAGTGTTGTCTTCAATGACAAATTTGCAGCAGGAGTTTTTAATTGAAATCTAAGAGGAGGCGTAACTTTTACGGAAGTCCAGTCTTACACTCTTGTTTTTGTGGCTGTAGACCCCAGGGATTCCTTGCCACCGGTTTCCCTCTTAATTGCTACTTTACAGCACTAGTTAAAAAATAATAATAAACGCATACGTTCTTGGCCAATTAGGGTTACCACAGCCTGGAATCTTACGTCAGCAAGCCTTTCCAAGTCTTTACGTCCAAATAATAAGCAGCTGGAAGCTTTCCAGTCATGACCATCTCCTCCATAAAAACACATGCACTGCTTTTTACTCCTGAGAAGATCCCAGTCACTTAGGGTTTTCACTTTGGTCTCATCACTTTGGTCTTATCACTCTGGTCTTCACTTTTTCATAGAAAACAGTACATGTTAGGAAGGCAACAGGGTGCAGAAGATGTCTCCTGAGCCTTTATTAGCAGACCTGTATTTCCTTCAGTTATTCCTCCCGGGGAAATGGAAGTTAGCGACATGTATTATGGGGTGGGAGATTTTGGTTTTCATCCTGTGATTCACTGCTGAAACAAATAGGTTTTTTGTTTTTTCTTTAGTTTCAAATTAGACGCGGGGATGTAGACAGTACTTAGTTGCCCCAGAATTTGAATAGCTGAACCTGGGAGTAAAATTGTTAAAAAAAAAAAAATCAGCTTTGGATGCATGTAATCAGCTATGAGCCAGGGATGTCCATTCCTGGGGTAGGTTTGTGTTTCAATAGCTGTCTGAGCGACATTCAGATCTCAGGTCTGGAATGTGATGAAAAAGTTCTCATGGAATTGCAGAGCAATGTTTTTTTTTAAATTAACATACAGTGTATTCTTTGCTTCAGGGGTGCAGGTCTGTGAATCATCAGCCTTACACAATTCACAGCACTCACCATAGCATATACCCTCCCCAATGTCCATAACCCAGTCACCCTGTTACCGCCCCCAGCAACCCTCAGTTTGTTTCCTGAGAAGTAGCAATGTTTTTTGATGAAAGTTGAGCACTGAAGAAGAACAAAGTATCTAAAAGGAAAGAGTACAGAGTGCTCAGGTGCCTGTGTGACTTGAGGCTGGTATGAAGAAAAGGTGTCTTGACCAGCTAACATCTGGTCCTTTTGGAATCTATGATGGTATTAATGTTTATAGGGGATGTTTTAGGAAAGGGGAAAGGAGATAGGCAGCAGTTTTGAGTGCTTGCTGTATGCCAAGCTTTGAGTTGGGCGATTCATATGCTTTGTGTACACTTATTTTTCAGAGCCCTATGAAGTTCTTATTTATGGTGAGGCAACTGAGGCCCATAGCAGTTAAATAATTGGCTCAGTCACCTAACTGATGCATCTGTCAGCCTTCAATCAGAGAATCAGAACCAGGAGGTCTCTCTCTCTCTCTCTCTCTGTATGTGTATGTGTGTATCTTTATATGTATCTTTGATAACATAGCCTGCTTGATTCCAAAGTTTCTTCTCTCTACTGTACCCCACTTCTCCCCAGAGAAAAAATAGAACAGAAATCAACCTCAGCAGTTTTGTTGAGATTCTAAGATAGGGACTGTCAGACATCCTAAAATTGTAAGCATGTGGTTAGCAGAAGTTGGGAAGCAGAGAAAAGGACAGATAACTTCACAGTGGGTAGTGACAATGTCTCTTTCTCTTCCTGCTAACCAGAAGAATCTCATTAAACTTCTGTCTCTTAGAAGCAGCATCGAAACTGTATACCCAGGCACTAGCAAGGATGATTTTCCACATCTTGGCTTATTTATGCCCTTAAGGTCTCTGGTTACTCAACCTTCGGGCTTATTAGTTTCTCTACTAACAGTGGGCACGGCCTTCTGGAAAGAAGTGGGTGGAAAAGGTTCCGGGGCTGGTGAAGAGAGAATGGCACTCTCCTAGAGCTCTGTGGGCTTCCATCCAGCCTTCTGACTCCTCATCTGATGCTAAAGATAAGCTTTATTAAATTCTGGATTCTCCTTTGGCCAGGTAGCGCCCAAGCTGTGTGGCCACATAATAACGTGGTCAGTGGACAGAGTAAGCATCCTGGGAGCTTAGGCTTCCATGCCTAAATCTAATTTAAAGAGGAAATGAAAAATTTGAGAAGTGCCTGTCATTCTCTTCTCCTCTTTTTGCCCCCCTAAAAGAAATTAATCACACAGATGATTTGAGAGTTTCAGTAGTTGAATTCAGTTGAGACAGGCCAAAGCCACAGGCAATAGAAACAACAATTTCATTGTTACTTTTTAAAGAATTTGGCCCTGATGTTGAAGTTTACTTACATGTTAAGACAAAAGAGAAATTATTTAAAACTGACAAAAAATGATTTAAATTGTTATTGATTAAAACTATTATGTTGAGTGATTTCTAATTATTTTAGGGCCCTATAGTAATTGGTACAGATTTGGTGGGCTCCTGATAGCAGGTGGAATAAGGAGCATGGTGTGCCAATAAGGACTAAACTTGGAATTTGGAGTTGTTTCATTGTAGACACTTCACTCTTTCTGGAGGAAGGAATGCAGTGTTTGTTATACCTGTCTTGTGGGAGGCTCTGGTCTAAGTACTCAGATCATCTAATTCTTCAGCACCCTGTCAGCTCTGTGATTTTATTCCTGTATTTATAGATGAGAAAATCAGGTATCTGAAAAGTTGACTTGAAAGAGTCCCTCAAATGTTTAAGTTGGATTTTGACCTTGAGTCAGATCTGTTTACTTCTGAAGCCTATTCTTATTAGTAGTAAATCATTTTGGTTTTTCTTGTGAGTGAGAACTTTCTTTTTATTTGAAAATACTTACCAAGAAGCAGCAACCTATAGGCTCATGGCAAGATAGGGTGGAAAGAGCACCATGTTCTAAGACAGCCCTGGACTGGAAGTCAGGGAGAGCCCTGCCACTTCGGGGATCGTGGCTGTCTATGACTCTGTTTTCTTACCTGTGAAACGGGTTTGTGCCAGCCCCTATCGCTGTCCGCCTCACCAAACGTCAGTGAGGCTCATTGAGCCGCTGTCTCCGAAAGGTCTTTGCAGTTGGCAGAGTGGCATAGCTCTTTCCTTTTGTACTGTTTCTTTCTGGATTTCTTCTCCATGGTGTCCATTAGCCTGGACTTAAAATGTCAGCCGAATTGTCCAATGAATGTAGACCACATGTCCTACAAGGGTGTCATTCTGGAGGTGTGGTGGTTTTGCTAAAATAGGTCCATTGTACCTTTATAAAAGCCCAGAGTGAAAGCTCAGATTCATGAATTTGCTGCATTGACTGGGAGTTAGGTAGAGAGGCCTTTCTTTTCCATTTCCCTTCAGCTAAAATACAGTACTCTTGGACCTTTTGGAAAATTCTCCCAACGATTTAAAGATTTAAAGGGGAGACAGTCACCGTTTGATCTTGTTACTCTAAGGCAGTTGCCATTGTTAGAGCATTTCCTTCTAGTTCTTGTTCTATTTTTTGTTTGGATAGGATCATAATGCAAATATAATTTTATAGCCTGTGTTTTTCTTTCTTTCTTCTTTTTTTAAAAGATTTTATTTGTTTATTTGAGAGAGAGAGAGAGCACAAGCAGGGAGAGCAGCAGAGGGGGAGGGAGAAGCGGACTCCCCACTGAGCAGGGAGCCCTACAATATGGGGTTTGATCCCAAGACCCTGGGATCAAGACCTGAGCCGAAGGAAGCCACTTAACCTCCTGAGCCACCCAGGTGCCCTTATCCTGTGTTTTTCACTTAATATTATACATGAAGTCTCTCCATTTCCCTACCTACTCAAAAAAATGACTGCGTAATATTTTATTATATGGATTCACTGATTTTTACCTCATTGTGGTTCTGTTTTAGATTTCATTTGTTGCTATTTATAATTGAATTAGGATTTTCAAATAAATTAGGTGGGGTTTTTTTTTTAAATTTAAAGAAAGATTTTATTTATTTATTTGAGAGAGAGCATGAGAGAGCATGAGTGGGGAGGGGCAGAGGCAGAGGGAGAAGCAGACTCCCCACTGAGCAGGGAGCCCACCCCCTGGTCCCACGTGGGGCTCCATCCCAGAATCCTGAGATCATGACCTGAGCTGAGGGCAGACGCTTAACTGACTGAGCCACCCAGATGCGCCTTAAATGAATTGTTTCAGTGAATGTCTATGTGTAAAGCTTTGTCTAGATATCGATGATGTCCATGGAAAATGAGTTCTTGGAACGGCAGTGTTGGGGTCAAAGGTATTCATGTTTTTGGGGCCCCTGATGACACCAGTGTCGGTAGTCTGAAGTTTGTCCCAGTTTACTTGTCACAGCAGTGGTTGAAGGACTTGGTTTTCACACTGTTGGCATTTTCTCAGAAAAACACATTTGCTAATTTGTGGCAAATAGTGGTACCTTGGTTGTTTTTATTTGTATGTCTTTGATTACTGGGAGGTCAACTATATTTTCTAGTATTTGAGCCATGTGCACGTGCCTGTGATCCTTTTTGGACAATTCTGGAGTCTGAAAAACTCTGAACACCAAAAGATTTTTGAGGTTTTTTTTAACATACCCCAGTGGTACATAACCTAACCTGAAACAATTTGAGATTCTATAGTATGTATTCATTTCTCTTAGTTTGAATATTGCTAAATTTTGCTGCAGTGATCTCAGTACATTTGATTGCAGAGTGTTACATAATGTGTGCTGAATACATTGCGTTACCTTTCTAGAATCACAAAAGTCTGAATTTTGAGGCACATCTGACCTCCAGGCTTTCAGGTAAAGGATTTTGGTCCTGCATTTCCTCTTCCATGACTCATTTGTTCTTGTCTGGGGGCAGCCAGATGTACAACTGCTTAAAATAGTAAAATATCCTGTGGAGAAAAGGAACTCCTCAATGAGTGGTACCTCATGAAAAGAACACTATTTTGGTATCCCAGTGTGCAGTCTGATAAAATAAAGATACCTGGGCAAAGCTGAGGTTTTGTTTCTTCTCGGTGGCTGTGGGATGGATGCCCACTATGCTGGCAACTGTATGGAGAAGTTGGGCTCCGTGGCCCCTCTGCTTTCCTCTGCCAGGTACTGACCTGGCTCTCTTTGTAAGTGGGAAAAACCCAGAATCTGCCCAGGGACTTTTTGGGGAGGGAGGGTTGGATAGAAGGGGCAGATACCCCAAGCAAACTGAGTTTCTGGGCCAGTCCTCTCACCTTGAGAATCTTTTTTGCCAAACTCTGTGGAACTCAAAGAAACTGGTTTTCTATTGTGCCTTCGCCATCCCTCAAGGCCCCCATCATCTTGTCTTTGCTCATCCCAGGATTCTTTTTTTTTTTTTCTTTAAGATTTTATTTCTTTATTTGAGAGAGACAGAGATAGGGAAAGAGAGCACAAGCTGGGGGGAGAGGGAGAAGCAGGCTCCCCACTAAGCTGGGAGCCCAATGTGCGACTCCATCCCGGGACTCCAGGATCATGACCCGAGCAGTAGGCAGATGCTTAATCGCCTGGGCCACCCAGGCTCCCGCTCATCCCAGCATTCTAAACAGCTGCAGCCCTATGACCCTCCCCTCCTGTCATTCTGTTTGCAGGCTCTTGTGTATATGCATTCCGACCACCAAATAAAACACCATTGTCCTGAGGGGGGGAAAAATCTTTGAACCACTTTCCTCATCTGTAATGGGGAGAAAATATGGTGGCGTTACCTCATGGGGTTGTTGTGACAATTCCATGAACTAAAACATGAGAGTTTACGGTACAGTGTTTGGCGCATAATATGTACCAAGAAAGTGTAATATTATTTTGTCCTGAACAAAATAGCAACAGATAGGAACCCACCACCACCATCCGGTGAGACAAAGTTCCTCACCGCTCCAGCATTTTCCTTTCAGGGCCTCTGCTGTTGGTGAGACAAAGTTCCTCACCGCAGCGTTTTCCTTTCTCCTCACCACTCCAGCGTTTTCCTTTCAGGGCCTCTGCTGTTGCCCGAGGCATCCCCTATCTCCTCTGGCTTCCCAGGCCCGCTGAGGCTGGTTGTGTAACAGCAGGGGTAGGGGTTGAGGAAGCCATGTTGCGGGGAGGAATAGGGACCTCGAGGCCTCGAGGGGGGAGGAGTAGGGACCAGTGGGCTTGGCAGGGAGTTCTCTTGGGAGACAGGGGAGATGTGGGCTAAGCCATTAGTTACCAAAATTGGGCAAGGAAGGAGAGAAAGACAAAAGGAAAAGAAACCATCGCCTTTATTAGGGTAGAACGTGACACTTTGTTTTGGAAGAGTTCTGGAAGATTCACCAGTTATCTGGCTGTCTTCAGCCAGTCGATCCAAAAGTATAGTCACAAAATCTTGACTAGGATTTGATGTGTTCATCCTCCTGGCATACTTTGTGATTATTCAGGGTTGGACTGCTCATTGTTCCTCTTCTCATTGCTGACCAGTGATTGTTGTCTTGAAGTAGAATCTTATGATGAATGTGGTTTAATAAGAAAGAGATTTAGTCTTTGCCCTTAGTTCCTGGCACAAAGCTCCCCAAACCTTGAGAAGTTTCCAAGTGGTAGGAGGCCCCTTGGAGCGAATGATCTGGACCCAGATTGATACCCTAGGTATCCTCAAGATGGGGCTGGTCCTCTGAAAGGCCATGTGATTAGAGGATTGGAACTTACAACATCACCCACCCACCTCTGGGAAGCAGAAGAGTTAGCAGGGAGAGTGAGTGTCTGATTAAGTGCTTTAAGAAACTTTTGAACAACTAGACTTGATGAGCTTCTGAGTCGGTGAGCACCTGGAGATGTGTGGAGTGTAGCGCGTCTCAAAAGCCTGGGTGCTCCCCATCCTTTCCACACACCTTACCATATGTGTCTCTCTTATCTGGCTCTTCCGATTTGAATTTTTTTTTAAGCTTTTATTTATTTATTTGACGCAGAGAAACACAGTGAGAGAGGGAACATAAGCAGGGGGAGTGAGAGAGGGAGAAGCAGGCTTCCTGTTGAGCAGGGAGCCCAATGTGGGGCTTGATCCCTGGTCTCCGGGATCATGACCTGAACCGAAGGCAGTCGCTTAACCAACTGAGCCATCCAGGCGTCCTGGATCTTTTCTAATAAACCGGTGATCCAGTAAGTCAAATGTTTCTGTTGTGAGCCACTTTAGCAAATTAATTGCACCTGAGTAGGGGGTTGTGGGAACCTTTGATTTATAGCCTGTGGGTCAGATGCACAAGGTGACAGCCTGGACTTGGAATTGGCATCCAAGGTGGGCAGAAGGGCAGTCTTCTAGGACTGAACCCTTAACCTGTGGCATCTGATGCTCTATCCAGGTAAATAGCCTCAGGATAAAATTGTTGCTTGGTGATGCTGGGAAAAATACATATTGGGATGAGGAAGTGGAATTCTATAGCATTAGGGCTGCAAGGGACCTTGACCATCTCCTCAAAGCTTTTTAGCAATTGAGGACACTGAGTTGGTCTAGCTAGGAATGAAGCAAATTCCTTTACTCAGTCTAGGACTCTTCCCATTGTGTTAAAACTGGCTCCCCATGGAAGTGGCCCCAGTTTTGCTGTTTCTGTCAAGGCTCCTAGGTCCACGTTTATGCCCTTGGTCCTCCTGCTGGTTTCCCCGTTCTCTGATCTGCGTGAGTAGGACTTGAGATGCATGACTTTGGCTAACTCACTTATGGAGCAATTGTGGTGTTTTTAGCCACAAAACCTTAGTTAGAGCAGAGGGGATTTTAGTGGTTATCTTGTAATTAACTGACTCTCTTTACAGATGGGGAAACCGAGCCCCAAGGAGTTCAGTGGCCTGTGGGAGTCAGGAACAGCATTAGCTTGTAGAAGAAGAACAGACCATTAGGTTTGGTGAGAGGAGGGCCTGGTATGTGTCTTGGGCACCGTCCATGGCTAAGATCCAAGCCCAGGACCTAGAGCAGAGCAGATACTTAAATCCTGGAAGGAAGGAAGCCAGAGTGGGAATCCAGGTGTCCTGACTCAGTTCTTTGTTTACAATAAAGTGAAGGGTTAGGCTTTCCAATATTCACCCACAAATGTTAGCTATAGTCTCCTCTGTCCGTCTCTTCTTGAATTAATAAGAGGCTGTTTTGTCTGCCAGCTTCTATGGGCCATATTGTTCCCAAAGCCTGAGGTAGAAAAATCTGGTCATTGAGAAAAAAAAAAAGAATGACAATAAAAGGAAGCAAGTACTGCCTCATCAGGTACGTGCGGTAGGACATTGATATGTTTGGAAGTGCTGGGGAAAATTTTCAAAGCAAAAGTCTTCAAAACCCAAGTCCATTCATGAAACTGTTTTCAAAGGTGGACTAAATTCAGTTGTGTTTCTAGGACGAGTATACCAAAGGCGTCTATTAATGTGTGTCTGTCATGTTCCGTAATACTTTATAGCTTTCTTTCATACCCTTGTTTCAGCAAATGTTAATAAAGCGCCTTACCGTGTGCCAGGCACTGGGGATGAAGTGGCATGAACAAACGGACTCAGTCTGTGCCTTCGTGGAGCGAGGAGGTCCTCCAGGAAGGCGGTAAATGGGCAGTAATGATGAAGCGTCTTCAGTGTGTTCGGCACGTGGCCCAAGTACATGGGCTGGGCCGGGGGTGGGATGAGAGGCCCGGACAGGTTGAGCAAGACTTTTGGGAGGAAACAAAGTTCAAGCTGATCCTGGTAAAGATGTTGGCAATAGCGAGGTGAAGAGGACACATGGGCAGTGGAAGAGAGGAGGTGAGAGGTCTGGAGAAGACACAGATGGATCACTGGGCCCCGCCCGGGAGTGCGTGGGTCAGGAGAGCGGGGAAGGGACTGGAGGATTTACTCTTCTCAGCCATCTCCCGGTGATGCTGTCTGAGTATCATACCTGAGCAGGGAGGGAAGAGGTGGAAGAAATACGGGGCCCCGTTCCTCTTAACCGGGGAATCCTTCCCCTCTTGGCTAGCCACATCCTGTTCTTGCCCCATCCTTCAAGCTGAGACCAAGGGTAGAACTCCCAAGGGTTTTCCCTCTGATTCTATCTCTTGGGAATGGATGCGCAGAGCCCATGAAGGCCTGTGACATCCATTCTGTGTTATAAAACATTAAATTCTGGGCAGTTGTTCTCACTGTGTGTGTCTGACCAGTGCTGCTTGAGGCCGCAGAACATAGAAGACATGCAGTTGTTCTCACTGTGTGTGTCTGACCAGTGCTGCTTGAGGCCGCAGAACATAGAAGACTGCCTCTTCAGATTCTTGCAAAGCTCTCTGAGGAGCAGGTGGCTTTAGTGTCTGTCTCGCAGAGATGAGGAAACAGATTTACTGAGGAATCACCAAGCTGAGAAGTGAAATGTCTCACTCACGTCACCGAGGAGGGGAAACCACAGCTAGGTGGATGTTCCTTGTTCTCAGGTGTTCTCTATTATTTTTATTATTTTTTTAAAAGATTTGATTTATTTATTTGAGAGCAAGAGCAGGAACACAAGCATGGGGAGTGGGAGGGGGAAAGCAGGCTTCCCACTGAGCAGGGAGCCTGATGCGGGGTTTGATCCCAGGACTCTGGGATCACGGCTTGAATTGCGTTTTTCCCTCACTTAACAACTGAGCTACCCAGGCGCCCCAAATGTTCTCTTAAACATTTATTAAATTATATAAAGTTGTATGCACTGGGTGCTCAGCACCACAGTTAGAAGGAAGGGTGTATATTTAATCTTTTTATTCCTTTTTCAACATAGGTCCATCTACTTAAAGAGGAAACAAAGGCATCAAAAATTGAGTGTGGATTCTGCTTTTTAAGTGGGAAACGGGTTGTTTTCTAAGGAATTCTTTAGGAATTGTCCTTTTGCTTTTAGAGTAAATCTTTGAATGGAGTAGTTTGGTTTACATGTCATTAGGTTTATAAATGAATTTTTAAAAGTTTTGGCGTGAGGGGGCTATTAAGGAAAAATGGACTTCAGTTTCCTAAAAAGACACAAATTAGCCAGTTATGCTCTTACCTTCTTAATAGGCCAGATAAGTTTAGCTGAGTGGTTGAGGATTTATAAAGAACCTATGTGTAAAATGTCATGTGATCCGTAGAGTTAAACAAACAATCCTTTTCAATGTCGGTACCATGCCTTCCTCCGCGGTGCATATATACAGACATAACGTGCTTCTGTGAGATTCCTATAAGGGGTGGAAACTTGAAGAATCCACTGGGCTTTCTGTCTCACCATAAAACTCGGGAACGCTACTTTTCAAATGTTCTAAAGCCGTCATAGCTGGAAGTCTAAGTTTCCAACACAATCGTGTGAATTATCTGCGTTATAAAAACAGCAGTCCGGAATTTCCTGGCATTGGTGAACTGGCAGATGGCTAATGAACAGGCATTCCTTCATTTTTCTTCGCATGTTTGTGCTACATGCATGTAGAGCCTTAACTCCTTTGCGGCTTCCTCTATTCTTTCCAACCTCCTCAATTAAAGGTAAAACACAAGACAAGCATGGCTAGAAACAAGAGGCACTGAATATTGCTGGAAGCCAGGTGATAGAGCCAGGAAGCTGGCTTCCAAGGGCAAAATCTGTTTCATATGCAGGATTGCCAAGTTAGTGTCTTTGCAGGTGAAACTGGTAGATATTCCCTACAAACAGCGTGTGCAATTCATTAAAAAACAAAGGGCCTTATTTGAGATACGATTTGAGATATTGTGTAGGTATGTACAATTTAAAAAAAAACAAAAACCAAGCTTGGTTTCTGCCCTCCGAGACTTGTGATTCAGAAGGGAAAGATAAGCTCTGAATACAGATCATTGTAGAATAATGGAGAATGAGTTTGGTACAATCCAAGAACTACAAAGTGCTGTGTGGGATCCCAGAAGAGGGACTGGCCTTCCAATAAGAGGTGGAAGGGATTTCAACCTGTGGAAATTCTGGCATTGTAAGTGCACCCTAAAAGGAGTGGAGGGGCGGCTCGGCCAGCACAAGGAACGGCCTGTGCGAAGGTGCAGAGGCAGGACTGGAGAAGTCAGTGCAGACCCGGTGTGAACGGAGAGTTCCTCAGTGAAAAGAGGGGAGGCTGAGGCGAGGCTGTGGAACTCCAGAAACTGTTCCCTTTATTGTGCAGGCAGTGGGAGACTAAGGCCGGTGGAGTGGATGGGGGATGGGAAGGCGGGGCCTCCAGCCCTGGGATGTGATGGCAGAGCCCCAGAGGCTGAGCTCAGCAAGTCCTGAGTTTGAGATATGGCCCCAGTACCTTGCAAGCCAGCTGAATAGTCCTGTTCCTTCTTGTTGTTCCTAAGTTGCTGCTTTGGAGAGACAGAGAGACAGACAGAGACAGACAGAGATGGTGGGGGAGGGGAGGACCAGGGTGGGGGGAGGTGAGGGGGAGGAGAATATCTGTTCTTTTTTTTTTTTTTTTTTAAGATTTTATTTATTTGACAGAGAGAAACACAGCTAGAGAGGGAACACAAGCAGGGGGAGAGAGAGCTGCAGGTTTCCCACAGAGCGTGGAGCCTGATGTGGGACTCGATCCAGGGACTCCAGGATCATGACCTGAGCTGAAGGCAGATGCTTAAGGACTGAGCCACCCAGGCGCCCAAGAATATCTGTTCTTTATGCATCGCAGGATTGTTTGGCATATAAAATGAGTAATAAGGTCCTTTGTGATAGGAAGTGATAGAAATAGGACACATAGTGAATAAGTTTAATAAAATCCCTGTGACATACAGAGAACCGATTTTTCAAAGTTTAAGGAGTGCTGGGCAACCGGAATCATGAAGTAAGCGTGGCGTTCACTCTTGATGGTGTGAGGGCCAGGAAGTGTTCATTAAGGGTGAAAGCTAGCTAATTGTGTCTTTGTGTTTGTTACAGTAAAGCCTCTGACGTTGCGCAGCTCAGCTCAACTCCTGAATTCTACAGTGTTAAGCATTTATTTTCAGAAGACTGTTGCACATTTTTGTTTCTTTCCCCCATTGCTGGTGAGGTTCTCATTGTTGTCTCTTCCCTTCAGGTCAGGAGGGCAGTGTTGGCTATGAGGGTGTATAGAGCCGTGTCTTTAAATAAAACATACAAATCAGCACTGGGACGATTTCTAAAGCCTAGGCTAAGGGCTTCATCTCCTTGTCATTTCTGGCAAGTTTGTTTCCTTCTGTCCCTTGGGTATTCTTTTTATATTAACGTGACCCAAGTTGATTGTGGAAGAGGAAAATAATCTGCTTGATATATCATACTAGTGTTCATTCGGCATCTATATATTATGGAAATGTTAGTTTCATAGACAGTGGATGTGATGTAACTTAGCTCCTGGGTGGGAGTAGGAAGGGGGAGACAAAGGGACAGAATTCTTTTGCTTCAACCATATGCTAAAATGGTTGATCTTTTCTCTCATTCAGTGCTATAACTCCATATAGAAATGAGCAAAGACTCAGACTTTATTTTTTATTTTTAAATTTATTTCTTTTAAAGATTTTATGTATTTATTTGACAGAGAGAAACACAGTGAGACAGGGAACACAAGTAGGAGGAATGAGAGAGGGAGAAGCAAGCTTCCCGCCGAGCAGGGAGCCTGGTGCGGGGCTCAATCCTGGGACTCGAGGATCATGACATGAGCCGAAGGCAGACACTTAACAACTGAGCCATCCAGGCACCCTAAGACTCTAGACTTTGAGTCAATGTGGAATAAATTCATGTGTATTTGCCCCTGGTTCCTGGCACAGAACTCCTAAAACCCTTGGGATTTTTGAATGTTAGGAGTGTCTTTTCTTGTTCCAAATGAGCCCTTTCTTATACCTGAGTTTATGCTAAGGGATGACTCATGGGCCCCTAGATAGCCTTGGGATGGGACTGTTTGCCAGAGAACCAAGGACAGGATTAAACTTTCAGTCCCACTCTCTGATCCCAGGGAAGGAAATGGGGCTGGTGATTGAGTTAATCCATGGCCAGTGACTTGATCATACCTGTGTGAGAAACAGCCATAAAAACTCTGACCTTAGGCATGTGCTGGGAGGGTGGTGTGTCTGGAGAAGGTGTAGAGGGGTACCACACACAACCCTGCGCCCCCCCCCCCATACTTTACCCTGCGCATCTCTTTCATTTGGCAGTTCCTGAGTCACTTACCTTTTTAAAAAAACTGCAATCCTAGGTATTAGAATTTTCCTGAGTTCTGTGAGTTATTCCAGCAAATTGTCAAACCTGAGGAAGATCATGAAAATCTCCGAATTTGTTGTTGATTAGTTTGGGGACACCATTGCAGCTGGTGGCCGAATTGGGCAGTCTTGTGGGACTGAGTGCTTAAACCTATGGGGTTGGATGAGCTCCAGTGGTTGGACTTAGAACTGAATTGAATTATAGGACACCCAGTTGGTGATGGAGAATTTTGCTGGAAAATGAAACAGTCAAGTCTTTCCTTTTTGGAAAAACCAACTCATGATATTAAAACATTACACCCGGAGGACTGTCTTTGAAATTATGGTGGTTTACTATTTAGATAAGAATTCAAAAGGCATTTAAAGAAATATAGGGGGAAAGAAAAGCAATTATCAGTGCCTTACTGTTTACATACTTACATTGTGTTTTATAGTATAATAAAGTAGACGTTATACCACTGTGTGGTTTTCTCTGATCCTTCTGTCGTTTGGTGTAACTTAAAGATTTCATAGCACTGCCTCCAGTCAGTGAAAATATCTAGTATGTAAATATGAGGGATTACACTTACTAAGTTCCTTACTAAGGGATTTCCAGAATTATGGTTTACTTCTAAGCACTAATATTTCTATTAGGTTGAACCATATGTAATCACCAATATTTGACCATTTTCAACCTACAGTGACAATAGTTTCATAGTAAGGAAGGTTTCTTAATGACTTCTATCTTCAGTTAAAAAAAAAACAACTGTAGTGATTATCATCAAGACATGTTAGAAAATAAAATGCAAGAAGTAGGAAAAGAAAAAGGTACTTCCCATGTTCTACCACCAAAAGATACAAAACACTAAAAAAAAAATTAAAATAATTTACAATCTTACCACACAAGGGTCACTAGAGTAAACATTTTGCTATCTTTTTCTTCAATAAAACTGAGATGATGTTAGCTCAAAATCCTGCTTTGTGTTTATTATTTTCACTCAACGGTTTTTATTTACAGTTGATAGGATTTTAGACAAAGGGGTATGGCAGATCTGATCCCTTCACAGGGATTATTTCTATTGTTTTAAAAGTCAAAGGGAGATTTAGGATTTCCGAGTAATCAACAATTGTAACAACAGTGTTAAATATGGATCAGGATGGCTTTTTGATTTTGCTTTTTATAAATGATTGCAGGAAGTTCTTTTGAATTTAGTACTTGATACAAAAAAAATAAGTAGATTGACTTAAATAATATAAATCATTTATTTATTTTTTTTTAAAAAATTCTATTTATTTGACAGAGAGAAACACAGCTAGAGAGGGAACACAAGCAGGGGGAGTGAGAGAGGGAGAAGCAGGCCTCCTGCAGAGCAGAGCAGGGAGCCCGATGTGGGACTCAATCCCAGGTCTCCAGGATCATGACCTGAGCCGAAGGCAGTCGCTTAACCAACTGAGCCACCCAGGCAACCCAAAGAATATAAATCATTTAATGAAGTTCTTTCCCAATGAGTTCCTTACTAGGAAAAACCATTTTGTCATTCTAGATTGACTACTGAATTAGATGAGTTAATGATTACCCATGGGTTTCTTGCTTAAGACTGTAACTCGACTAGAGGTGAGCCATAGATAATCCCATTTTGGGGAACTTTACTGAACATCAGAACTGTTAACTCACATGTCAGAGGCAGTAGAGCCCAGGGTCTGGGGTTTTGGAACCCTGCTACCTCCATTAAAATCTTATGTGAGCTACTTGCCAGGTGTGTGACCTGATGCAGGTTGCTTGACCTTTCTGTGCTCTACTTTTCATATTTGCAAAATGGAGTGGAAACAAACAGTACCTGCTTCACAGGGGCGATTGTAAGGGTTAAATTGTAAGTTCATCCCCGTCACTTACTGAGAATGGTATTTCTACAAAGTATGCACAAATACGTGTCTGTTATTAATAGTAGTTTTTTCTGGGTCTAACCCTTGGGGCTGGTTTTCAGAGTCCTTATTTAAATTTTGTGCTAGTGATGTTCACATTGTGTCTTCCTCTTAAACTCAGTTTCACTATGTCTAGGATTTTCCTAATTGCTTCTGTTTACTCTTTCCCTCCTTTACCTTTTTGCAAAGTTATCTTATTTTGTCTCCTAGAGCCACCTGTCCTTCCCCCCCCCCCGCTCCCCCCCCCCCCCCGGACTTTGCTCTTTGTCTCATCACCCTGGGGGGGAGGCCGCACATCTGTGGACTTCAACGGGGACTCAACCTTGGTGCTCCTTATTTACTCATCTTGGCTTCCCACTTCTGTGTTCCCAGGAGGCCGGCCACGTGCCTGTCTTGCCGGAACTGTGCCTGCCTAAGTGTGACTAATGGGAAATCCTGTTTTGAGGACTTCTGTAGCTTTCTGTTTAATCATGCTCCTCTTCCTGTTCCTGGAAGGAAAGGAAGTGCGGGCCTTCCTGGGGTTACCACCCCCACAGTGGCAGGTGCTCCTCACCTGAAGGGCTTAGGCAGTGATTCAGACCCCCACATGACCACGGCCTCCTCCAGTGTGGCTGCTGGGGTTCGGGCCTTTTCCTATGTGTTGGTTTCGTTTCCCCAGCTGAGCAGTGAGCTTTGTGGAGCTTGCAACTTTTACACTGCCCACCCCAGAACAATTGTGGCAGCGCTAAAAACTAACATTTATTGGGCATTTACTCTGTGCTAGGCACGTGGGGAAACCTGAGTTCATCTCCTTTAATGCTCAGAAACAATTCTCTTATCATCTGCATTTTAGGGATGAGGAAACTGAGGCTCAGGGACATGAGCTGAGTTACCTGGGATCACAGAGCTAAGAAGCAAATTGAATGAACACAGTGCAACTGAGAGCAAGCTGGTTCCCACTTTTCCTTCTTTCTTTCTAGGGAGCAGCTTTGCCACAGACCTCGGTTCAGCTCCTGGCCATTCCCCAGATGAGTGACCTTGACTTCAAGGTCATTTCTAAGATGGGTTTGGTAATAACACCTATCTCGGAATCATGACAATTAAAAAAAAAAAAAGATAATGAGAGTAAAGACACTGGACACCTGATACGCACTCAGTAAATGTCCGCTGCTCTTAGTAGTAGGGGATAGAGTGGATGACCTTCCCTGGTGAACCCCAGAACTCCACAGGAGAATCAGTCTATCTGCCTCTCTCCCTCCACCCATCTTCCTCCGTGAAGCCCTCGCTTAGTTCCAGCCGGCTCAGCAACACCCCGTTGTATTCCCACGTGGTTAGTTCATGTTGTCTTCTGCACGGTGGAAACTACTTGGCTGAACTCCGACCCTGGCAGGGGCGGGCTGTGCCAGAAACCAGGGACCTAGATCCCGGAGGCCTGGTCCTTGGTGCCAACTCCCTCTCTGAGAAGCTCTGGAGGAGTCAGTCGTTCCTGAGGGACCCCCACCCTGCACCCTCGCTCTTGCTGTTTCTGCTGGAAGCAGGCCAGCTGAGCTTGTCCTCTTCTTATTTGGTGGTTTCATCCTGACACTTGCCGTTAGCTTCCTCCCCTAGTTTAAATAAGTTCTAACCTCGTCCCGGCTTGGGCTCTTGTGAGGAATTTACACGAACAGATTAGTTAGGAATTGCAACCCTGTGAAATGTGGGCAGTGGCGTTGGTAAGGGTATGCAAAAGCCTCTCCTCATTTATCGTGCCTTTATGGATCTAACAATTTGGAATTTCATGGAGTCCCATGAAAATCTAGTGGAGGGCCAATTCCCTAAGCTGGGTTTAGGAGTATGCTGCTATTTGCAGCCTTCTTTTGAGTCTTTGCTAACCGTAACCTTCTGTTGATTTTGATGAGCATAGAGGCTTGCTAGTATATGAACATTGTTCGGAAAGGGCTTGCCCAACAAGTGTGTAAAGCTACAGGCTGTATCAGACGTCCAGGTATGAAAATAATCTATTTCTGTTTTTTAAAAACTGTCAGTATTTGGCAAATGGGCGTGTAAGTACACTGGGCACGCTGGCCTACAAATAGCATCTTGACCACAGTGCTGATCACGTTACAGGGAGAGCAGACACTCAGTTAGCCAGGAGCCCTTCTGGAAGGGGAGAGAGTCTGCTTTCCCACTTTCACAGGTTTCGTGTAGCAAAGGGTTGAGGTGCTCAGCGCCGTGTTCCGGAACTGTGAGAGGGATGAAGAGGGCAACAGTAGGACACTCTCCCCTCCCCTTGGGGAAACAAGCATGTTGGACTTACACCCGGGTTTTTCTGTGAGTTCTTTTTTTTTTTTTTTTTTAAGGTTATATTTATTTATTTGGGAGAGAAAGAGCATGGACGGGGGAGAGGCAGAGGGAGAGAGAGAAGCAGACTCCCCACTGGGTAGGAACCCAAAGTGGGGCTCAATCCCAGGACCCTGGGATCATGACCTGAGCTCAAAGCAAAAGCTTAAGTGACTGAGGCACAGGCACTCCTTCCTGTGTGTTCTGTGTCACATTTGGGTTTCCTAACTTTGACCACAGTTGAATGCCTGGGTGATGTGTGTTGTAGTGAAGAGGTGGAGAAGGTGTCCGCACGTGTGAGTCGTGGTTCTTCTGTCTGGTTCGTTTCTTGGCCTCTACCCAGTGATGTCATGTTCAGGGCCACTGACTCACCTGCAAAATGAGGATCTCGTCCACCTTCTTGGCTACCCCCTTGGTATTAGAGGCTTCCATAAAACAATGAATGTAAAAGCTTCAGGTGTCATTTGGATAGGAACTTTTATATCTTGTATGGTGTCTGTAGCTTATGCATCTTCAATCATGAAGATTTTCCTCCACCTCTCCCTTGCTTTCTGTACCTTCCTCCTATTTCGGAAAGACTGCTAGATGCCATGTAACTAACACGGTTAGGGCATAGTATGTTTGTGTCAACTACTGAATTGCTTCTAAGTACAATACTTAGTAATAATGGGGAAATATACCTCTGTGAACAAGATGCTTTTCAACAGATAGGAAAAAGTTTTCCTTTCACCTTCATAGTTACAGGGTGTAAGCAGCATTATACTTTAGAGTGATCTGTTGCTTTTGCAGTGAAAAATTAACAGTGGATAATTTTATACTGCTGGGATCTTCTTTAAAAAATAAATTTATTACAGAGTTCATCTTGCTCTAGCTGGTTTTAATCATTTTTCATGAAGATTTTTACATAAAAAAAGGTGCATGTAGACTTCAATACTTATCATACATAATAGGGTCATGGGGACAGAGGCAGCCTTTTTTGGGGTTTAAGGGCATTACAGTGGGGCATGTGGGGCTGGGCTCCCTCCCAGCTCTGTGATCAGCTGCTGATGGTTGACCTACCTCTTTACTGTGAGGTGTATGCCACTAGACAAAACTGAAGGCCACCCCCACTCTTCCAGGTTCTGCGAGACAGCGACTTAGAGTGCGGGGCCTGGGGGGTAATGAGAGGACCGACCTTAACAGATGTTGTAGAAATGAAATGACATTGCCCAAGAAGCATCCAGAACGGTAAATGCTGCCATTACCATTACTTTAATGTAACAACTCATTCTTTGTAACATACCACCTGTCACAGAGAATCCGAAGTGAAGATTAGATTTCTGAAGTTTCGTTGCTTTAACGTCACTTCAAACAAATGACTTTTTAAAAAAATTCCATAACTTTTTCCTTTGAATATAATTTACAATTTGAAGGGTGCAGGAAGGGAAAATAAGAGTGTCTCTCACTCCTCTTCTCTAGCCATCCAACCCCTCCCCAGAAGACAGATGGCACTGTTAGTAGCCAAAGGCTTTAAAATTTTAAAAATCCCCAACGGGCGGCACTGAAAATAGTGAAAGATGGAGGAGAGGCAAGGGAATGGGGAGATAGAAAAAGAGAAGGGAGATTCAGCTGAGGTCTGAACTGCAGAGCCCTGAACCATGAGCATTGCCCTTGCTTACACCCCTTTCTGAGCACCCAAGATGTGCCCTGCAGCTTGGGGTCCACTGCGGGCTCTTCAGCCGTCCCTGCCTGGGAACCGTGATGAGTGGCCTCCTGACCTGTGTCCCCGGCAGATACTGGCAAGTTGACCTTGTTCCAGGCTGGGGTGCGGCCAGGTCGGATGAGCCTTCTGTTGTCTTCTGAATGCACACATTGTTTGAAGGACTCCGGAAGGTTCAGGAATCATCCAGAAGTTGAGCTCCTTGGCTTCTATGAACAGTGGGATCCTAAAGTTAATCCCCTCTGAAGCAGCAGCTGTTGGGTTGTGGCTGTCATCTGTGTTCAGTCTTCTGATGCCCTCGGGGAGTTGTGTGTGGTCTGGGAGTTCTGTAGCCATTAGAAATAACTTTCAAATGGTGAATCCAACCCAGTGGTGGAGAACGCTAGGGACTTTCTCTGACTCTGCACTTAGTTTTCCCCTGCTGGTTTCAATTGAAACCTTTGATGATAAAGATTTACAGTATCAAAAAAAAAAGATTTACAGTATCCGCCATTATTTTTAAGCATCCTTGTTTCTTTATACTGACCTTCCCCTAGTTTCAGTCCTTTGTTCTGGTAGCTATCTGGGGTTCAGGAGTGACTCCATTTCACTCCTCAATCTCCTGCCCGTCAAGAGTGTTTGTTCCCTTTTTGTCTGGCCAAATTCAGTTTTTCTTTTGAAATCTAACGTAAAGTCCCTTTTCTTCCTGGATCATACTAATTGCTTCCCTTCCCACACCTATGGTATATATGCAAAGAAACTGAAACTGAAGGGTGGGTCGTGCTTCAAACATTCCTTCTTGTGGGATTGGGTTGGAAATTCAAATGTATTTTCCCATTAAAAATAATAATTAGGCTCCCACAAAACCTAATTAAAAATGATATAATGGGACTTGGTAAACTTTCAGTATAAAAGTTGAAAGAATCATAAAGTGGGTCCCTATACACTGACCACTTGGCTCCCGCAGTTTGCCCTTTCTTCTTGTTCTCTCTGCCTGGCTGTCCATCTGTCTACCTACTTCCTTGCTGGACTGTTTGAAATCAATTTGCAGACATGGTTACATTTCTCCCTAAATACCTCTATCATGCCTCTTCTGGGATTAAGGACTTCCTTCTGCATAACCACAATACCATCATTATACCAAAGAAAACAAACAGTAATGTCCCTAATACTGCCTCAACCCAGTTTCCTCAGTTGTCCTCAAAATACACTTTATGGCTGCTTTGCAATTTTTATTATTGATTAATGTCTTGAGCTAGGCTCCAGTCAAGGTTTACATATTGCATTTAGTTATTTTTGTTTCTAACAAAGGCTAACAGGTAGCGAGGTACTGGGGAAGGGAAGAAACTTTCTTGGCCCCGGCAGTATTTTGAAATCTTAGGCTACTGGTCCCTCCCTGCCTCCCTCTCCCACTCTTTAGATTCTGGGGTGCTCCCGCTGTCCTCAGCCCTCATTTTGGCATCTCCAGGGTATAGCCGATCTCACCTGGGTATCAGCAGAAACCTCAGGGACACTGTATTTTTTCAAGGGATCTCTTAGCCGAAGGCTTCTGTAAATCAGGGATTCCTAGCTGGGCATTGCTCGTGGAGGCACGTTTTGCTGGGGGAAGCCGTCTAGACCTCTGTCTCTTCCCTGAGTGGTCTTTGGTGTCCAGAGTGAATTATGGCCTCCAGTGTCAGGGGCCCTTGGACAAAATAATGGCGACCTAGTAACTGTATGCCCTGGAAGGGATTTTGTGTCATGGGTGGGTAGACCCTGGGCAGCTGGATCCTCTCTGGATGTCCCCTCCCCGCCTAGTGCCGGTTTCCCAGGCGGGAGGGGAGGGCTGCAGCAGCTGTTTATCTGGGAGCTGTTTATTAGTTGGCAGCTGCCCAAAGTTTCATGACAAAGTGTAGCATTTATTTATATACTGACTTCCATCGTCTTCCCGGTTCTTCATATAGGCTCGTTTGTTCACCCCGTACATTTTAAGCTTTTTAAATTTGTCTGCATGAATGCCGGGTCTCAATAACTCCAGCATTGTCGGGGATGGTCTGGAAAGCTCTGTGACTTGGGTTCTCTCTGTAGCCAAAAATAGAAGTCATTTGGGGATGGTGGCATTTCATCGAAGTCGTTTTGCATGTGCGCCTTATATTAATGTATGTAATTGATTTAAACTGCGTTTAAACAAGTAACTTCATTGAGGAGGTTGTTTTGCAGAAGCTGGGCGATTCATCCTGCTCAAGGGATCTTGTTTCTGGGCGGGCTCTTCCCAGTTTGTAACTGTGTGCCTTTGAGCAAGTGACATACCCGCCCTGAACCTGCGATTCTCCTTCTCTAAACAGATGGTACCCACTGCCTTGTGTTGGGACTGTCTGAAAACCTTGGGGCCCCGGACTGGAACTCTGCTTATGTCATTTCCCCCTTCAGAGGTGTGATGAAATACATTAATGTTGATGCAGCAAACTCACCGGAATGGAGGTCGTAAATCATCGGATCGTGTCAGATCAGAATAGGTTTTGCCACTGCAGAGTTCATCAGATTTGCTTTTGCCATGAAATGAATTATCAAAGCTTTTTGGATTTTGTCTTGTGGACCCAAGAGGGTGGGAGTTGTGATCACCAGTCACCCTTAATGATGGGGCTGGAGAAGGCTGGGAATGTTGGGAGCCATGGAAAACCACTGGCTCTGGCCAAACATTTCTCAGCTAAGCAAACTGAGGTCCACAGAGATACAGCGACTAGTTCAAATTGTAGAGGGGACCAGTGGCAAAACTGAATGAAGAAAAACCCTTTTAGGGAAATGTTCATCTATTGATCTTAGTAAACCAGACCAAAAATAGATTGTTCTTGGGCACTGTGATTTGAGTCTTCAGCTAAAAACAAAACAGGGTGTGTGTGCGTGTGTGTGTGCGCGTGTGTGATTAAAAGCAATTTTCCAACCATGCTTGCTGTGGGTTCTCTATACACTAGCCAAGGACCTTTTCCATCACAGAGTGGCCAGGTCGTCCTGCCGAGAAACCCTAGATTCTGAGAATGCATACCCTTTCCTGATAAAAGGGGAAGGATAGCTATCGGAACCATCAAAATGTTCCTTGGTTGGAACAAAGCTGCTTGGGAGAGGTCACAAGGGCCTTCTTATCTGTAGTCTCTAGTTATTAGCTCCATCTTCCCCATTGTCTAGCAACCCTGAGCTATGCCCACTGGGTTTGAGGAATGCCATTTCCAGGCTATTCCTTCTCAGCTCCTGTGACCACTGAGGTCAGTTGGAAATACAAGTATTTTTGGAAACAAGCTAAACAAACTGCTTTTGATTTTGGGGGTGGGTGTGGAGCCATTCCTCCGAACTCTTCCTCAGGTCCTTGCCGTCTACAAGCTGTTTTTTTTATACCACATCTTCTTTTGTGACCTTCTTAATGGGATCTTGGCAAAACATAATACAGTTGAGTGGGTCCTCAAAATGCAGTCAATTAACCACACCTGACCAGGTCTAGGAAAAACGCAAAGGAGTTTGATAAATGCTGGCTTTTGTTGAACGTTTTTTACTTGTAGCGTTGTGGAAGGGAATCACATTTATCAGTGAGAGCCAAGAACTTCCTGCTTTGCTGGCCTTTTCTGTGTGCAGGGCAAACTGGAGATGAGGCATGGGCTTATTTTTGAAGAGGCTGAGTGGACCTGGGGTTGAGCTGTGATTTTGGAGTGAGGAGGGAGGTTAGCGACGGGGGCCACAAAGCAATTTTGTAGTTGTTCATCCTGTAAGCTGCTTTGGAGTCTGGTATTGGGCATTTTTAAAAGCTATCCTACTTCCTGCCGTGCTCATTGGAACCCATGGTTTTGAAGTTTGGAGAGCCTTGAATCTAAGTTGTGAAATAGGAGAGCAAACCAGCATTTTGCATTTTAACAGAAAAGTTGCTAAATGATGAAATATTGTTGAAAGAAAACGAATTAAAATATACAGGTATTTATTACACAGGCATTTGTAGTTGGACAGTGCCCAGTTAGAGTGCCAGTTCTACCTGTGCAGAGACCAAGGCTTCTAGAAGGTAAAAGGAAACTGTATAAATGCAGGCAGGAGCCGGGCTGTCTGGTCAGAATCCAGGTGCTGGCACAGAGTAGCAGTGTGACCTTGGGAAAGCTGCTCTGCCTTCCTGTGTCTTCTTTCCCCATCTGTAACGTGATGATAGACCTCTATGTCCTGGATTTATGGTGAAGGCTGAGTGCTTAGCTCAGTGCTGGCTCATAAATGCTCCGTAAATGTACTGGTTATCATTGTCAGTGGGAATAGAGACATGTACTATTCTGAGCCACACTCTGTCTCTTCTGGAACAACATCTCACCCCAAACCATTCCCTTCCTTACCATGGCTCTGTCTGCTTTCTGTTCTGACTCTGATGGCTGGTCTCTCACTCTGCTGGGCTTTCCAGCTTGTATGGACTTCTCCACATGGGTTATCCCAGGTGGAGAATTGGGGTGTGCCTCTGGGCTGTGCCTTGAATGACCATGCACGGTCCTTTCCCTGCCCTCTCCTGTCCCCTCAATCTCTTCGCCAGACCTCCCTGCCTCCACCGGCTGCTCTTCTTTCCTGCTGTCCTCGGGTCTCAACAGATGTCATCTCTCCTTATTTATTGTGAGAGAAAATGGAGGATACCATGCACCTTGCCCCTCAACTTTCTTCAGCCCACTAGTGAGGGCTCTAACCCACAGACCCGCTGCTTCAGGAAGAAGTGAGTGTGTTTTTTGGTTTTTGATTTTTTTTGTCTCTCTATTCCAATGTTTAATCTGTCTTCTTCATATGGAACTCTTTTCAAGGTCATCACTCCTTATTCTCTCTCAGTCTCTCCTTTTTGCTCCTCCTGTCTATACATACATTGGTTTCAGGCACTAAAAAGCAAAACAAAACTCCAAACAGAAATTTCTTCCTCTCACTTTTTTTTTTTTTTTTTTTTTTGCTCCTACTGGGTCTCCCAGAAAGAGCAAACCAAGCCAGTCCCTATTCTTCAACCCAGGGAATCTAGTCTTACCTTCCCCGCTAACTGAACAGCTGTGCTCTCCAGAACACAGAGATCTCTCGTGGATTGTTTTTTCCTTCCTACTTAATTTAATTTAATTTAATTACTTTTTCATTGTATGTATGTATTTATTTATTTTGGGATTTTTAAATTTACTTCAAGAAAGTACAGAAGAACAGGGAGTAAAGTACAACAAGGAGAAAGTTAAAAAAAAAATTCCAGTAGCTTCCTAAATTAGAAACTAACGATTTCTCATGAGTTCTTTGTTGCTTGATTTGTCTGAGTACTTCCCGATTCTTTTTCTGAAGAGTCTCCTCAGATTGTTTGTTTCTTGTTTCTTTTTTTAAGTTGTGTTAAGAACATTTAACATGAGATCAATGCTTTAAGCAAACTTTAAAGTGCAGGATACAGTATGTTAACGGTGGCCGCCATGTTGTAAAGCATGACTGGAAGGTTCCACACGTTGAATGGCAGCTACCCATTTGCTCCTCCCCTCCCTCCTGGCAACCACCATTGGAATCTCTGTTTCTATAAATTTGACTATTTTACATGGCTCCCAAAGTACAATCCTACAGTATTTGTCCTTCTGTGACTGGCTTTTCTCACATAGCATAATGTCCTCTGGGTTCCTTTATGTTATCTGTCCCCTGTGGCACGATTTCCTTTTATTAAGGCTGAATGGGATTCGATTGTATATATAGACCATATTTTCTTTATCTGTTTGGCCATCAGTGAACATTTAAGTTGTTTCCATATCTTGGCTGTTGTAAAAAGTACTATGGTGAACATGGGAGGCAGATATCCCTTTAAGATCCTGATTTCAGTACTTTTGGATAAATAGGCTAAGTGGGACTGCTGGGTTATAGGGTAGTTCTATTTTTAACTTTGTGAGGAACTGCCATATTGTTTTACATAGTGGCTGCACCATTTTACATTCCCTTCTTATTTTAATTGCTCTCTTGCAGCATCTGACCTAGATGACTGTTTATTCCTTTTGGAAACTCTAGCTTGTGTGTTCTAGAGGAGGAGCCCTGGCTTCTCTTCTTCAACTTCCCCATGGAGTAGATCCAGTCAGTCAGTGGATATTTCCATCTGGTTGTCCCCCGCTGCTTGCCTCTATCTCCACGTGTTCAAAACTGAGCTCGTGGTGTTGTCTTTTCCATGCCAAGTATATTAGGTTGCTAGGGCTTAACAAAGTACCACAAACAGGGTGGCTTAAACAAGAGAAATTTATTATCTCACAGTCTGGAGGCTAGGATTCCAAGATCAAGATCAGCAGGGTCGCTTCCTTCTGAGGGCTGTGAAGAATCTATTTCATGCCTCTCTCCTAGTTGCTGGTGGTTTGCTGGCCATCTTTGGCATACTTTGGCCTTTGGAAACATCATCCCATCTCTGACTTTTTATTTTCACATGGTGTTTTCCCTTTGCGCTTGTCTGCCTCCACATTTCCTCTTTATAAGGACAAAGGTTCACTCAGATGGGATTTGAGTCCACTCAGATGACCTCATTTTAATTTGATTACCTTTGTAAAGACCTCGGCTTTGAATAAGATCACGTTCTGAGGTACTTTGGGTACTTCAATGTATGAATTGGGAGGCAGGTAAAATTCAACAGCAAGTAAACTTCCTTTTTTTTAAAGGTTATTTCCCATCTTGATGAATTTCTACCATATTACTCAAGCAGACACTTGAACATTATCTTTATCAAGTCACTTTCCCTTATATGAACTTGGGGTCCAGAGCCCGGAGAACGTGGAGGCAAAATTTTTGAATAGGAAGCTCCATAGCAACATAGGTTTTCAAAGGGGTCTGTGATTCCCAAATGGCTGATGATCTCTGCTTTATATCTTTCTACCACCTTAGTACAAAAGTAATATGCATTAATTTTGGAAAATTACAGGGAAGTATAAAAATAAAATTTAAAATTATCCACTTATTCGGTTACCTGGAATCACTTAATATTTTGGTCATTGCTTTGTACATTTTATGCCTTCATGCATTTTTTTAAAGTAGTTTGACCATACTGTATATAAGATGTTTAATCAAGCTTTCCTCTCTCTCTTTTTTAAAAGCCTTATTTTATTTTATTATAGACTATTTATTGACAGAGAGAGAGAGAGAGAGAGAGAGAGAGAGAGAATGAGTGAGCAGGAGCGCATAAGCAGGAGGAGCAACAGAGAGAGAGAGAGAGGGAGAAGCAGGCTCCCTGCTAAGTAGGGAGCCTGATGCAAGGGCTTCATCCCAGGACCTTGGGATCATGACTTGAGCTGAAGGCAGCCACTTAACTGACTGAGCCAGCCATGTGCCCCTATTTATTCATTTTAGAGAGAGAGAATGGGGGCAGGGACAGAGAGAGGAAGAGGGAAAGAATCCCAAGCAGACTCTGTGCTGAGCATGGAGCCCAATGTGGCCCTTGATTTTAGGACTCTGAGATCATGACTTGAGCCGAAATCAAGAGATGGACAATTAACTGGCTGAGCCACCTGGGCACCTCTGAATTAAGATTTTCAAATTCAACATTGTACCTTCAGTGTTTTCTCATGTCTTCACAAAATCTTAATAAATAATTTTAAGTGATGAATATTATTATTCCATCCAATGGGTAGACAGTTAGTGACTTAGATATTTTCTTATTATTCCACTGTCAAACATTCAGGTTTTTGCCATTTTTTTTTGACTTATAAATAATGCAGCAACAACCTTTGCTATGAATTTGGTCTTAAATAATTTGTTTATAATTCAGATTTGATTCAGCTGGAGTTTAATAAAGTAGAGAGATGGCCAGTGTCTAAATGAGTTATTAGCATAAATTGAAGGAAAACTAAATTTATCTAAGTTGACAGATGTTTTAAGGTATTACTTGTGAACAGTTCCTTTGTGATTTCAAGGTTATTTTTATTGAATTGCTTCGGTAGGTCACAGTAGATTCTCCAGTCAACTGCCTTAGAGTGGTTCTTCATAGTCTATAAGAGGGCTGTCCGTTAGAACTTTTAGAATTGATGAAAATGTTCTTTTTCTGACTTGTCCAATATGGTAGCAGTTAGCCACATGTGACTACTGAATGCTTGAAATGTTATCATTGTAACTGAGAAACTGAATTCTTAATTTTATCTCATTTTAGTTGACTTTAACTTGCAGAGCTACTTGTGGCCTGGGGCTACTGTACTGGATAGTCCAGTTCTAACAAGATGGCGACCAAACACTTTTACATTGCTTGTCTCTTCCTAAACATTCTTCTAAGTGCTTTATGTATTAGTATGTTTAGTCCTCACAATGACTCCATGAAGTAATCTTCTTGTTACTATTGGTGTATAACAAATGACCTCAAAGCTTAGTGGCTTAAAACAGCAACAGTTATTCATTTTGCTTAGGAATCTCCAACTTGGGCAGAGTTCATCAGAAACAGCTAGTGTTTGCTCTGTGCGGTGTTAACTGGGAATATAGCATCTACTGCTAGGATGGTTCCTTTACATCATTGGCAAGTTGATGACTATTCCTGGTTCCTTTCCTTGGGGAAGCTTGGGCTTCCTTACAGCATGGTGACTATGTTCTAAAAGCAAGTACCCCAGGAGACAAGAAGTGGAAGCTGTCAGTTTCTTAGGGCCTGGGGCTTGGAAACTGACAAAGCATCACTCCAGCCTATTGGTTAGGCAGAGCACAGAGGGTATATTCAAAGGAAGGAGAAACAGACTTTTCCATTGGAGCAAGATCAAAGAATTTGGAACCATGTTTTAAAGTCATCATAGAAAGGTACAGTCATTTTTATTCTATTTCATAATGAAGAAACTGAGGATAGAACAGTTAAATAATGTGCCCATGGTGATGTGCCTAGTAGGTGCCAGGAAGTCTGACTTTGTAACCTTAATGGTCTGCGGCATCTCTCTGTAATTCATGTTTCCCTAGTTTAGATCCATATCTTTGTGAGCTTTTCCATGGTACAATAATTATGAGATTAAGTGACTAATACCTGTAGTAAATCACAAACTCTAAATATGTAGTATTTGCAAAGGTTTGCTACATGTCAAATTAATGAAGACACATTCTCAACCACCTGATTCAGGAGTGTTGGCTCCAATTCTGAGCCCCTCTGCTTTCCTCCCTGTTCCTAGTGCCCCCCAAAGACAATTGGTTATCACCTCCAGGTTGAAACAGACCATGATTCTGAGTAAAACTCTCAGTCTTAGAGGTTGTCTGCTTCACCTATCCCTGCTGCATGGAATCTGTGGTATTAAAGGGAATTAATAAATAAGACTTCCTTAGAATTGTAAAAGGAATTAAAGAAGTGTTTCTGCTTTTTACTAAAAGACTGGCCATAAATCCTAAATTAGGTGATATATTTGCATATGCTTAGGGAAGTGTGTGTGTGTGTGTGTGTGTGTGTGTGTGTGTGTGTATTTCCATTTATTTGTTCATTCATTTAATGTATTGATTCCTGGAAGACAAATCAGAAGAAAAGGGTCTCTAGTTTGCATATTGGCCTTCTGTTTGATACCCTTTGCTGCAGTGATGAAACGTGATTATTTCACATCTGCTGTTTTCCCCCTACAGTCATTGCCACAGAGATCCCCTTTTTATCAAAATACTCTGAGAGAGCTTATAATTAAACATATCTAGTTTTCCAGTTTCTGGGTTTCTTCAACAACATTATGAGTCTCCCTGGTATAGAGAAAGAACTTTGTTTCATCCCTCCAGAATCTTGAGTATTCCAAATAAGGACACTTCCTTTCAATCAAATTTCACATTTTTCTTTACTCCTCATCCTACCTGACCTCCTCCTTCATTTGATAATTCTCTTCTCATTCTGTGTCTGTGAGCTGGTACTTTGCTGCTTTTCTGCCTAGCCGGTTCTTTCTCCGTTATCTTCATTGACCGTGTGTCATGACATCTGCCCCTAGCTCTCTTCTGCTCACTCTCCTTGCAGTTGTTTTTTCTCCCATTGTCCCATGTGTACCTTTGACAGCATTTCTCTCCATCTGTGATGACCTGCCCATGCATTTTGGTGGGGACTGTTTCTGAAGCACCCCTACACGTTCTAAGGTGTTCTTGGCCAACTCATGTTGTTTATCACTCTATCCAGTTCCCAGCCTTGCGCTTTTCACGTGATGGGCAGATGATGAATTTTAATTTGGATAAATGCCCGAACCCAAAATGCATGCCTTCCATCTTTATGCTTGTCCCCCTGGGCCAAAATCTTGATGCCATCTTGGATTTTTCTCTCTTTTCCATATTCTAGGTCTGTCAGTTTACTAAGTCCTTCTAAAATGTAAGCTCCATGAGGACAAGCACCTTAGTCTGTCTTACTTAGTGGTGTCACAAGGGCCTAGAATGGTACCTGCCATGTAGCTGAGCATTTATTATGTTGTAAAAATGGTTGTAAATGTTTTACATGTATTTATTTCATCTTCGTGATACCCTGGAAGGGTGGGTAGGTTCTAATGAGCGTGCACATTTCACAAGAAACTGAGTCGCGGAAATGCTAAGTTATTGCACAGCTGCTAGGTGGCAGAGTCAGGACTTGAAGCCAAAGCTCCTGGGTCCATGCTCTTAACCACTCAGTGCTCTGCTAGGATGCTACCAAATGACTCTAGTTTCCTTTGTGCGTGACATTCCACCTAGACATGCTTTCCACACTGCGTAGCTCCTGCTGCAGACCAAGGAGCAGAGGCTGGCTTGAGAAGTTTTAAAGAAATGACGCAGGGCGGGACCTAGTCTGTGACTGGCGGGACAGGATGGGAGCTTGGGCTTTAAGCCCCACCTGACCCTTAGCCTGTTTCTGTACTGCCCGACCCCCCAGTCTCTGCATGACCCGTGGTTTTGGGAGCCGACTCAGATTCAAAGTGAATGTCCTTGCCGCCCCGGCACACGTCTGATGCGACTGCGTGTAATTCTCTCTGTAGACAATGATGGCAGCCGCACGTTGCACTCCAGAACACAGACGACCCCAGCGCCCACCAACAATACGGGCAGTGGCCACCCAGAGTATATCGCCTATGCGCTTGTCCCCGTCTTCTTCATCATGGGTCTGTTTGGTGTCCTCATCTGCCACTTGCTTAAGAAGAAGGGCTATCGTTGTACCACTGAAGCTGAACAAGAGGTGGAAGAGGAAAAGGTTGAAAAGATAGGTAACTACCTGCATCCTTTTTATGGGGATGCGGGTGGGGGCCATTTTCTTTCCTTCCCTCCTTCCTTCCCTCCCTCCCTCCTTCCCTCCCTCCCTCCCTCCCTCCCTCCCTCCCTCCTTCCTTCCTTCCTTCCTTCCTTCCTTCCTTCCTTCCTTCCTTCCTTCCTTCCTTCCAGATTTTATTTCTGGGGCACCTAGGTGGCTCAGTTGTTAAGTATCTGCCTTCGGCTGGGGTCATGATCCCAGAGTCTCTGGATCGAGTCCTGCATCAGGCTCCCTGCTCGGCGGGAAGCCTTCTCCCTCTCTCACTTCCCCTGCTTGTGTTCCCTCTATAGCTGGGTTTCTGACAAATAAATAAAATCTTAAAAAAAAAAAAAAGATTTTGTTTTTAAGTAACTGCTACACCCAGTGTGGAGCTCGAACTCACAATGTGGAAATCAAGAGTCATGTGCTCTACTGAGGGAGCCTCAGGTGTCCCTAGAATGATCCGTCCTAATAGCAGGTGGTACAGAGGGGAGTCAGTCTGGATTTTGCAGTAACCACATCTGGACTTGACACCTGGCCTTCACTTACTCAACACCTGCCAGCTGGTTCCTTGTGGCTTTGGGCAAGTTACATAACACTCCGAACTTCTGCTGTGTGTAGTTTAACTGGAATTTAATCTTAGTTAATTGAATGCCAATTTAATTAAAATTTTAATTTAAAATAAGGACAGTAATCTCCATCCTGTAGGATTATTTTGGAATTTAGAGAGAAGATGCTTTGGTATTTGGCACATATGGCCACTCAGTAAATATTAATCCTTACTGTTATTACTGAGAGAGCTTCTAATAAGAACAATGGGGAATTTAAATAGCTCTCGTCACTTTTGTGATATTACTTTTGCTGAGGGTGTGCTATCTGTAACCTGTGTGATTGGAATTTGTGTTTATTAAGTAAATAATTGTGTCAACAGTGCAGTTAAAGTATGGTAAAAAATGATGCTTGAGTATTAATTTGAGGGTGTCCTACCTTTTCCTCTTAACATGGAGTTGTTAGGTAGTGTTTGGAAAAATCCAAGAAATAAAATCCTGTTTTCTCCATAGATGTTCTTTTCAACCATCCTTTAGGGACATTTCCTGACTTGGACTTTGAGGAGTAGTAGCTAAACTTCCATGTCCCTGTCAGCTCCTCAAAGGACAGTTTTTGGAGCAGGGGACGTTTGGAGTCCATCACCTTTCAAGAGAGCCAACGGGTGGAATGAGGGAAGCTTCTTCCTCCCTTGCCAGCCTGCCGGCCTGTTGGTTTTTCCCACCCCCACTGACCTTTGAGGCAGAGAGAGAGCCTGACTGCTGGATGAGTCATGGGTAGCTTATGAGCAAACGGAAGCTGAGTGTTTGTCAACAGAAAGCGAGTCCCCCCGCCCCCCTTCACAGATGCTCTGTGGGCTGGCTTAGTAGTCCGTCTTGCGCTGTCCAGCTGGATGCACATTTTATATCGGAGGAAGCCGACCGTGGATGGAGAAGACATTTTTCCAGGGACACGAGTAGGACATTGTACACCTTGATTCATTCTCTCTGAACTAGGACCCCTCCATTTTTTTTCCTCCCTGAAATTACATAGTTTCAGGATGGAGGTTTGATTTTTCTTCAAAGACTATCACCTAATACAGTTTCCGGAGGTAAACGGAGTTTGTGGGCACATAACCACGGCCCAAACCTAGGTCATTTGCAAGTATATTGAAATGAAGGGAGCGTCTCCTAAACGTGGATGAAGAATGACCCAATGTGAAAAAGAAATTTGTTCTCTACATTTATATAATATGTCTGCAATTGAAATAGAATCCAAGGAGAATTTTATCTTTTGATTAACTGTTTTCTTCCCATTTCCCCTAAGGGGTTAAGGAAATGATGAGAGAGAACTAGAATAGTAAGGACTCATACACACGCATGGAAGTTAGTGGGTGTTTCGAGGCTGATGGATAATTCTGGTACTTGTTATGTCTGCCGTGCCAGGGAAGTCACTCTGGGCTGTGCGTCAGGTGGTCTGGGGCCGAAGGAGGAAAGTCTCCACCTTAGCGCCATGGCTGAGCTTTCTGGAGGCTGTTGAGTGAGGTCTTGCTGCCTCGACTGAGGTGACCAGTCGTAACCCATTCTCCCGCTTCTCTTTCAGAGTTGAACGACAGTGTAAATGAAAATAGTGACACCGTTGGGCAGATTGTCCACTACATCATGAAAAATGAAGGTATGGATGTCTTAGTGTTCCAGAACAAGTCACTGTTCATGTTTTATCAAAAACCTGCCTTGGGCACCTGGGTGGCTCAGTGGGTTAAAGCCTCTGCCTTCGGCTCAGGTCATGATCTCAGGGTCCTAGGATCGAGGCCCGCATTGGGCTCTCTGCTCGGCAGGGAGCCTGCTTCCTCCTCTCTCTCTGCCTGCCTCTCTGCCTGCCTATGATCTCTCTCTCTGTCAAATAAATGGATAAAATCTTAAAAAAAAAAAAAAAATCACCCATGTTTTTTAAAAAAAACAAAAAACAAAAAAACCTGCCTTGAAGAGTCAGAATTTGTATGAACTCTCCAGTTGATCTTTCTGGTCATTGGCAGCACCTTTTACCTAAGCTCACTAATACGTCAGCTTCCAGATTATCCTGCCATGAGAATTTCATCTAAGTGTGTTTTCGAAGAGGCAGTGGGTATGAGTGTTTGCAGAAAGCCAGCCGTGGAGGCTCACCTTATCCTGGCCTCACCTTGATTTGGGGAAAGTCACTTTACCTCATGGAGTCTCTGTTTCCTCCTCCAGAAGAGGAAAGTAATAAATAGTATTTACCTCATTGCGTCGTTGTGACATCCTGCACGTACCTTAGATTTGCCTGTTCTGAGATCTATTCTGAAGTGTTCAGACTTTAAAAAATTTTAACCTTTGTGGATGGAAGCATTTTCTCCCCTCTGAAACGTACTCCAAACTCCTGTCTTCTGAAACAGAGGATGAACTGAATCTTGATTAGATAAATGAGGGTCCTTGTTCTGAATCCTGGCCATTAGCTCTGGTGGGTACCATACCGAGGTGCTCAGGGTGAGGCCCTCAGTAACGACTGCAATGTGTGGACCTCCTTGCCCCACATCCCCAGTAGTAGCCTTTGGGCCCAGAGCTTCTAAGAGCTGGAGCAGCCCCCAAATCAGCGAGTGTGGAGCTGAGGTGCATTACTGACCGCCGAACCAGAAATCAGTAAACCATGAAAAGTTTGCAGGGGTTTAAGCTCTTTTTCTTTTTTTTATTCAAGCATTTTATTTATTTATTTGAGAGAGAGAGCACGGTCAGGGAGAGGGGCAGAGGGAGAAGCAGACTCCCCGCTGAGCAGGGAGCCTGATGTGGGGCTCCATCCCAGGACCCTGGGATCATGACCTGAGCTGAAGGCAGACGCTCAACCGACTGAGCCACCCAGGTGGCCCTATTATTATTATTATTATTGTTATTGTTATTGATATTGTTATTGTTATTGTTATTGTTATTGTTATTGTTAAAATAGGCTCTATGTCTGTTGTGGAGCCCCATGTGGGGCCTGAATTCCTGACCCCAATATCAAGACCGGAGCTGAGATCAGGAGTCAGAAGCTTAATCAACAGAGCCACCCAGGAAGCTCTGTCCTTTTCTTTCTTTCTTTTTTTTTAAGATTTTAAAATTTATCTGTCAGAGAGAGAGACAGAGAGAGAGCACAGGCGGAGGGAGGGACAGGCAGAGGGAGAAGGCAGGCTCCCTGCTGCATAAGGTCCCGGGATCATGACCTGAGCGAAAGGCAGCCACTTAACCAAAGAGGCACCCAGGTTCTATTTTATTGCTGTCCATTTTCCTTTCTCGGGAAGTAGCCTCTTTGTTTCCTCTGCAATGACTGGTAGGTCCATTGGAGTAAGAGGGGAGGCATTGTTCTCCTTCTCTCTCCTCTGATCCCAGTTCTCTCTCCCCCTTCCCCTGTCCATGCTTCACTTGCCTACCTGTAATTGTCCAGTGACCTGTGAGGGTGGGGCGTGGCTCCGATCCTTTGTGCGGCCCTTGCTTCTCCTTGTCCCGCAGGAGACATCTGACCTCCCTGGAACCCTTCTCCAGACATGGCTCTTACTGAAACCACAGCTGCGGGATTAGATCCATACTTGGGTCTCTTCCCAATTTATAACCTAGCTTTTTAGTTTGCTTTGAGGCTTCAATCCTCCATAGAACAGATGCATTTTAAAATCTTTTGTTTATGTCATTAACAGTCTCTGAACTTAGTATCAATTTAGATCTCCCTGTTGATTTTAATTTAATTTTCCATTTTTTTAAATTGTAAGAACACCCTAACATAACTTTTCCTTTAAAAATTGGAAAAAAAAGGGGCGCCTGGGTGGCTCAGTTGGTTAAGCGACTGCCTTCGGCTCAGGTCATGATCCCAGAGACCCGGGATCGAGTCCCACATCGGGCTCCCTGCTCGGCAGGAAGCCTGCTTCTCCCTCTCTCACCCCCCCTGCTTGTGTTCCCTCTCTGGCTGTGTTTCTCTCTGTCAAATAAATAAAATATTTAAAAAAATAAAAAAATAAAATAAAATAAAATAAAAATTGGAAAAAAAAAAGGAATAAAATGAAGTACCACCCATCCATTACCATTTGCCATGTTTATTTAGGTTTTCTTTGCCTATATTTACATATTTAAAAACACCTGCAATCATGATTTATGAATAGCCTTCTGCTTTGCATTTTTAATTTGGCTAATGGGGCAGTATTTCACCTGTAGTCATGGTGACACTGTTTATGGCTTAAATATATCATGTGCCAAATGTTGCAAATCTGGTGAGTTTATATAAATCTCTTGAGGAATATGTTTATCACCTGACCCGCATACTGATGATTTTCTTGCTAATCTCAAGGCTTGGATTAATGGCAGTGCTACCCTTAATTTATCTTTCTAAGTAGATCGAATTGAAAAGTGTGTGGGTGGTCACTGGGGTTTTCTTGAATTCTGTGGGCCTTTGGAAAGTACCTGCAAGTCCACAGCTCAGCCCTCTGCCAGGACCTTACACTGTCTCATCCGGTAACAGTGACGAGTGCTGTGATCATTCTCCAAGTGCCCCTGGTTAGTCACACCAGGCAGAGGGATCCTTTTGTGCAATTCTTACCTTGGGGCTCAATTTATATTATGGCAAAGATTCCGTTACAAATTATCATTACTGAGTAGGCCTCTGAAACTTGCTGTAATGATTACAGAGATGCCCTGTTAACCATTTGGGTAGACTTGGAGATTGAAAGAGTAAAAAGAAGAACATCAGGGTCAAAAGCATTCTCCCTAGAGTCAGGAGGGACCAGGGTTTGTGTTCGGGGACTCTCCTGTGGGCTGTGTGACTCTGGCCAATCAATTGCGATCTTTAGGGCCTCAGTCTCTATCCCTGTAAAATGGGCATGCTGATTCTGCTCTTGGAGTTGTCAGGAGAGTCAAACATGATGAGGTCTATAAAGCTTTCCGCCAGTGGCTGGCACATAGCAGCTGATTTTGGGGGTGGCCATAGTTCTCACGTGAGAGATTCGTCGTGATTGCAAATGAATCTTTTTTTTTTTAATTTTATTTTTTGAATTTATATGAGAGAGAGAAAGAAAGATTGTGCGAGCAGGGGGAGGGGCAGAGGGTAAGGGAGACAAACAGATTCCCTGCTGAGTGGAAAGCCTGACTTGGGGCTTGATCCCTGGACCCCGAGATCATGACCTGAGCTGAAATCAAGAATCAGACACTTAAAGGACTGAGCCACCCAAGCGCCCCCATAAGGAAAAGTTTGAAGAGAAGAATGGTGGGAGAAAAAACAGGGCATTCTTCTTGCCTGATTTTGACTGCTAGGATCAGGCAGAATTTCAGGACAGAACAGAGGAAGCATTTTATGAAATTATTACCCTCTAGAAAATTTCTCCTGTCCTCACAGGTTTTCCTTGCCCTGTAACTGACTCCTCCCATTCTCTGGAAACCCAGGATGGGAAATCTAGCTGACAGAATGTTGACAAGTGCAAGGGAACATAATTTTTTATTGCTTATTATAATTATGAGTAATAATCAAGGAGGAGATAATATTCAATAGAACTTAATCAGATGACTGTTCTTTCATAGTAGTTTTACAACCAAATTAAAGCATGTGTCTAAGTCCAAATGGTGGGGTTACATTAGAAAGTTTTCTTAACCCAGGAAACCACATGCCTGCACATACCGAACCTTCTTAGAGTGGGAGGGTGTGAGTGATGTTTACATAGAAACTTGAGCGTGCTCTTAGAGAATTCACTCATAGCAAGCAAGGGGCCATTTTTAAATTGTTCTAAGAGATACAGCGAGGTTCAGGAATACATGAATATAGAAGAAACAACACAAGTCTATTTTTTAAAAAACAATTTTAGGAATGATTTTAATATATTTTAGTAATCTTCCTTGATCATCTTCTGATCCCATCTTTCTCAGGGAGGTCATCTAATGACTAATTAGGCGACTAATTTTCTCTGGAAACTATTTAAGCTTTCATTTTCTTAATAAAGATTTTATTTATTTATTTGACAAAGAGAAACACAGCTAGAGAGGGAACACAAGCAGGAGTGAGAGAGTGAGAAGCAGGCTCCCCCCAAGCAAGGAGCCTGATGCAGGGCTGTATCTTAGTGCCCTTGGCGCTTTCTCTATTTCCATACCTTTTGTTGTTGTTTTCCCTTTTTAATGTCTGTAGTCCTCGAGTAAATGATGGCAGAGAATAAGTGTCAGCTGGCACATTATTGTGTCTTCCCTAAGCCTTTTGTCTAAACAAAAATTAATTTTCTGAATCCTTATTATTAATTAAAAGGGAAAATGACTGGCATCACTAGATTATATTTAAGTTTGTCTTCTAGAGGGTAGCATGCTTTTGTTACATGGGATAAGATACTGCCAATCCCTTTCAGTGCTTTCTCAGTAATCACAGGAGTCTTATTTAGGTCAAAACTTGTGTTAGGGAACGTGCTGAGACATCGTCATAGGTAGTCATGAAGGGCCAAGAGACTCTTTCTTTTAGAAAAGATGATATGCTGTATAAATATTTCTTTTTTAAAAACCTGTGCAAGGGTTATGAGGGGAAAATGGATCATGGGGGCAAACAACCCTTATTATCTTGTATATAAAACACATATATGTATAATATATAAACAGATATCTATCTGCAGTATTCAGATGTTTTCACAAGAGGGTGATTAGGAAAAAGACGTTGTGAAAGGCTTCTGGGTGGAGCAGTAATTATTTAAATTAAAAACTTAAATTTGGGGCGCCTGGGTGGCTCAGTCAGTTAAGCATCTGCCTTTGGCTCTGGTCATGATCTCAGGGGTCCTGGATTGAGTCCCACATCAGGATCCCTGCTCAGTGGAAGCCTGCTTCTCCCTCTCTCTCTGCCCTGCCTCCACCTTGTGCTCACTCTCTCTCAAATAAATAAATAAGTACAGTCATTAAAAAAACCCTTACATTCAGTTTTTTTAAAGTCGAGAAGCACCTTATAGACCTCTAACTGTTAATACCTGAAAGCAGTAGCATTGAGACCAGTGAATTCTCTTTCTCTAGAGATGCCATTGGAGCTATCGAATGCGAAAGGTTGCCGTTGGCTCCCGTGGGAAACCGTGATTTTTTATTCTTCAGTCTCTGGAGAATTTGTGGTTCCTCATGAGAACAGCACTGAACAAAGTCAGTGAAAAGGTTAGGAGTCAGGAAAAACACTTGGCCTTGCCAGTTAAATATCCAAGAGAAGCTGGAACACTCCCTCAGTCTCTCATCCTTGAGAGTCTGACCACTCTGTAAGAGGCAGGAAGAACATGGGTGTCTGGGGTCAGAGTGTAGGGTGAGGACCAAGAAGCTTAGAGGCAGTTTGCTCTTTTTGACAGCCTATCCACCAACCTAAAAATTTGGATTTTTTAAAAAAATTAACATTAGAAGTCTAATTTAATTCAGTCTATATTAGGTAACCTGTGTGTGTGGCCCACTCTTGGAAATTTAAAGTATCTGACCAGAGTTAAGGGCTTGTATAGTCCTGAAGATGAGCTAAGCCTAATGGCCCACCTGGAAAATTAACCCTCTCACATCCCTGATTCTGTGTGGGATAGACCTCATAATATGTGGGTCTTCAGAGCCTAAGGCTGATCATCTGGGCTCATGCACGGTATTAGAATATAGGTCTCTTAAGACCTAGGTCTCACTATTTGTTTAGCCAAGTAAGGAGAATGCGGGGAATAGCGGCATGTAAATTTCCCTTTTGCTTGGGAGGAGGAAGAAAATTAGTTTTTTGTGTTCTATTAGAATGATGTGTAGGAAGCTGGCCCCTATGGTAGATCCGCTTTCCTCGGTGTAGATCCTCTGTCACTCATACTGAATTTCTGCATGGTAAAAGTTATCTGCAGATGGTACCGTTTCGTGAGGGTTCCCTTGGGGTTAACTCTCCTTTCTCTGGGACTTTGGGGTCCCATGAACTGAAGGACCTCAGATCTTTGTCCAACAGCTTTTCTTCTCTTTATTTTCCTTCCAACAGCTTTTCTGATGTGATAACTCTGTGATTGCTCATGTGATTCATTCCATTTTAATTCTTTACTTCCTTTTTTTCCCCCCTTAGCAAACGTTGATGTTTTAAAGGCAATGGTAGCAGATAACAGCCTGGGTGACCCTGAAAGGTGAGCGTGTCTCCCCCCATTTAGTGGCACTATTTTTTTTTTTTTTTTTTTTTTTTTTTTTTGCAGTTATTTGCTGGAATGGGTTTCCCAAGCTTTGGCATGGGTGACATTTGGGCCAATAATTCTTTGCTGTGGGCAACTGTCCTATACGTTGTGGGATGTTTATGAGTGTTCCTGGGCTCCACTCACTAGATGCTGGTTTCCTCTTCCCCAACTCTGTGTGACAATGCAGAATGTCCCCACACACCATCAGTTGTCCCCTGGGGTGAATTCAGCCCTGGCTGAGGATCGAGTGTCCAAGATAAGATAAGGAAGCAACAGCCTTGGAGTTGGGCACTTTGGTGGAGTCTCACCTCTGCCATGTATTGACCATCTCTTTGTGGGCAAGTGAACTCACTACCCTGAGCTCAAGTTCCATCATTTTAAATGGAGATAACCATTGTTCTCACTTGCTTGGGTTATTATAAGGAAGACAAGGGGCCTGGGCCACAGAAAGACCTCCATGAATAGTGAGAACGAAGTGAAAATCAGGCTGGTTGGGCTGTTGGAATTATAATCCCTCCTAATGAATTACAGAGAACTGTATTTCTAGAGAGTTTTTTATTTCTTCAGCAAGGAGTGTTTACTGAATGCCTCCTCAGTGCTGGGCACAGTGCTGGAGGTGGGCTTTCACAGATCCTTGGAATCTTGAGGGCTCAGTCTAGAGGAAGACGGAGCCTTGGGACCTTTGGTGAGGGAGTGTGGCCTTATGATGGGGAGCACGGCCTGCTGTAGGAGCAGCAGACATTGGATACTCTGGGGCCTCTGTGGGGCCAGAGGGAAGTCAGCGAAGGTTCACTGAAGTGCCATCCGGGCTGGGCATGTGGCCCACAGAAACTAGAGGCAGAGAAAGCCCAGGGCACAAACACTGGAGTGTAAAAGTGTGGGGCACACCCGAGAGAGTCCGGCCTGGGGCTGCCAGAAAGCGCAGGATGGACAGTGACAAGACAGGTGAGGAAGGCAAGTTGTTCCAAGGGACAAAGGGACAGGGCAAGGAGTTTGGACCTTTTCCTGTTTACTCTGCGGGTGGCGCGCCCGGCACGTCTGAGATAATCTATAGTATGTTTGTCACGCTGATGGGTTAGGTGTGCCCTTGGTCGAGGTCTCTGCACGTGCAGGCAGGCCGGCCTAGGAGTCAGAGAGACGCACGAGCTGGGATTTCTCCCCCATTCCATCTTGGATCACAGATGCCTCCCTGGTATTGGGGCCATGCTGTCTCCAGACTGTTGGCCTCAGTTATTTTGGGGCAATAGACAGTGCCTGTCGTTGGGTTTTATGGACTTGAGAAATGTTTGTCGAATGAATGTTGTTAAACTTGTGATTCAACTTTTTGTGATGTGGTGTTAATTTCACATTTTTTTGGTCTCAGAAAGCAGCTCTGTGTTTTTATTTTAGCCATCTAAAGAACATCCCTAAAGAACACTAAAAACCTTCTGGCAGCTTATGATGTATGAGACTGTCCCCTCAACCATGCACACTCCTTTTTATAAAAGTGCAAGTGGGCCGGTTT
Organism: Spilogale gracilis; assembly: GCA_004023965.1. Taxonomy (NCBI): domain Eukaryota; kingdom Metazoa; phylum Chordata; class Mammalia; order Carnivora; family Mephitidae; genus Spilogale; species Spilogale gracilis. The sequence continues at coordinate 29,031 of PITA01010774.1, read as the reverse complement.
CTGGGAGCAGAAAGGCACTCTGATGCTGTCATTAGGTCATTAGACTTACCTGTGCCTCGGGGGCTGTCGGCCAGGCTCGGGCTCCTCAGGGACTGCCGCCCCAGCTCTCCACCCCCCTGTATCTCGTCACGAGGCTGGTTCCTGGCCAGGCCAGCCCTGTCCTGTTTTAAGGCCTCCTTTCTAGCCGATTGGAGTCTTGGTGTGCCTTTTGAAGGTGGCCCGCATCTGACCTATATACGTCTGTTTTTATATTTTGGGCGGTCTGGCTGGATTTTTTTTCCAGGCTACCAAAGAATGCAGTCTCTCTTGTTTGGTGCTTGGTGCTTAAGATCATGGTTTGTAGAATTAGGCTTTCCTGACTTGAATCTCAGATCCATCACTCACTAGCTGTGTGACCTTGGACAAGTTACATTAACATCTCATTTTAAAATGAGGAAATTCATAACACCAACCTCATAGGGTTTTGAAAAGATTAAGGGGATTACATGTATCAAATGATCAGACTATGAAGTGTTAGCTATTTTTGTGACTGTTATCAACACAGTCAACATCTCTTGAGCGTCGCTTTTGAGATCTTGACCTAAAAGCTTTCTTCCTTGGACGCAATGGTCAGTTGGGATCAAATCTTCTAGTTTAAGTCATTTGATCCTTCGAGTAAAATTTACAAGTTTCTCTTCTTCAAGGCAAATCTGTTCATGGCATCTCTTGGTTTAGAGACCCTGGCAGACACTGGGCTGTGATTTAAAGCCACTACTTGCCTTGCAGGGGAGAGCCTGCCTCAGCTAACCCTTTTTTCTAAGTAATCATTTCTACCTTTTCCTTTTTCCCCACCTTAGCCCAGTGACTCCCAGCACCCCTGGGAGCCCGCCTGTGAGCCCGGGGCCCTTGTCACCAGGAGGCACCCCGGGGAAGCACGTCTGTGGGCACCATCTACACACAGTGGGCGGGGCCGTCGAGAGGGACGTGTGTCATCGGTGTAGGCACAAACGGTGGCACTTCATAAGACCCACCAACAAGTCCAAGCAGGGCCATGCAAGGCGTCAAGGAGAGGTCACGGTCCTCTCTGTTGGCAGGTAAGATCCCTGTGGAGGCTGCGGGTATGTGTGATGTGTTTGCTGTGCTGTGTGGATTTGTGTGTCCCTGTGAAATACAGAGTATGATGTCCTAAGCCTGGCTCGGGTTATATCTCCGGGCTTTTTTGATGTCTTCTGCCCTGAGTCCTACATTTTTCCAAAAGCAGAAGACTCCTGAGAGGTGGCTATGTTAGAACAAATGTCAGGTGTACTAATTAAGATAAAAAAAATTAATTACTTGCGGTATTAGGGTTATCCAGGAAACAGAGCTGATAGGATATATATAGATACATATACAAGGAGATTTATTATAGGAATTGGCTTGCGTGATTATGGAGGCCAAGAGGTCCCGCAGACTGCCATCTGCAGGCCAGAGACGCTGCGGTGTAATTCAGCCCCGTTCCAAAGCCCAAGAACCGGGAGGCTGACGTTCTTGGGCAGGTAAAGAAAAAGCCAGATTCCTCCGTCCTGGGCCTTTTGGTCTATTCAGTCTCCTAAATGACGACACCTACCTTCCCTGTTGAGGGCTATCTTCTTTACTCAGTCTTCGGACTCAAGAGCTGATGAATCCTGGAAATAGCCTCACAGACACACCCAACACCCAGAGATAACGGGGTCCCCGCTCTCTGGGCATCTGTTCTTCCAGTCGGTTTGACCCGCAAGGCTCGCCCGCACGCTAGTTCTATGGATAAAGCCCAAGTCTCAGCTCTGTGCAGAAGTTTGTGTTTTGCATGTGTAGACCAACTGACCAGTGGGCAGCTCTGTGAGCAGCTGTCCCAAGGCCCAGGTGCTCTTGTCTGTGGCTCTGCCACATCTGCCAGCAGGAGAAGGGACGAGGGGGGCTGTTCATACGAGGTTTGATGGCGGAGGCCTGGAAGGGGCACGTTTCATCTTCACGCCCAGGCTGCTGTCTGGACTCACTTGCCCACATGGATTCCTGCGACAGCTTTCTTTTCAATCACTTTACTTGTGCCCTGTGCACCTGTCCCCAGCTGCCGCTGCTATGGGACCCCTTGGTGGTGTGGAGGGCTCGTACTTCCAGGGATGAATCCGTTGGGTGGCGTGGAGAACATTGGTGCGGGGGGTGCTTCTGTGGGATGCACTGCGGCCATCCCAGGCAGGAACCCCTGGCGAATGGCATGTTTGCGAAAGCAGCAGGGAGTCGTGGTCAGGAGTGTGTGTGTTGGAGCGGGGGGTAGGGGGAGATGGGGAGCAGATGAGCAGTCCTGCATACACCATCCTTCTTTGTCTATGGACACGCTCTAGGGAGAGTGGCCTGAACTCATTGCATCTCCCTCATTTGCTTGCTGGCACAACTGCTTCCAAACTCGCTCATGTCGCTCTGTGCCTCAGTTTCCCACCTCTAATAGGAGAAGGACAGTAACACCTCACTGGGCTGCTGGGAAGATTAAGTCAGTTGGCTCACAGAAAGGTCTGAGGCCAGTTTTTGGCACTTAACCGTGCGCTCAGCTCTTGGCTACTCTTATTATTATGATTTTAATCCAGTTGAGTTTTAGCCTCTGTTGCACAAGCAATGAGGAGAAGAGTGCAGGGCTGTTTCCCACTTACGGCAGAAGCCTACAACTCATGACCACATTGTTTTCTTAAGAGGCTGAATCATGGGAATTTGTGAATGTGGCATGTAATGAAATCCTGGGGCTTGTTTAGACAAAGCATATTTTGTTTGGTTTAGAAAAAAATATCTGCTAAAATTCTCAGCTGAAATTCAGCATGGCTCTTGTAAATGCCCAGATGAAATTCTCTTTCTTGGATGTAGAATACTGTGAGTGTTTAATTATGACAGGCTTCTCATGTTGCTTGAAGGGAGACTTCCCGTTTCAACTGAGTGGATCCGTGGCTACAACTTTTCCTGATCCAGTCTGATCCTTCTTTTACTTCCTCAGAGGCTTCCTCTTCCTCGTGCTTGCTGAGCTCATTTGGGTGACAAAGAAGGAGAGCTCACCAAGTCTTAAGGGAATCTTAGATCAGAACTAGAGAGAAGCTATTATGAAAGACTTCAGTCAAACTGAATAAATTTCCTTAATTTCTCTTTGAATTCTTAATGAAAATCTCTTCCTTAATTCCCTTAACTTTTCCCTCAATCCTTAATGCAAATTAACCCACATTTTTCTTTAAAAAAAAAAGTCAAAAGCCGAACCCACACAGAAACCCTCCTGTCAACTGACACTGATAAAGGGCATGGTTGGGGCCCCTCCGGCCGTGTGTGTGCAGAGATAAGACTGTCTGAGGGGTGCACTCGAATAAGGTGGCTCTCGAGTGAGCCTCCTGGTTGCATCAGTCTAACTGCAAGCTGGTTGTGCCTATGGCCCTCCCTCTGTGGTTAATATAACCGATGGTCACCCCATGTCCTTATTGGAAACCACAACCTTGAGGCTCTTTAAAATTTGAGTCCCTGTGCTTTCGAATGCGTTTTTCATGCTCTATTAAGTATCCAGCTACTGTGTGATGTGTTGAGGGAAAGCCAGCTGGAAAGTTTGGCAGGGGACGGGATCATTTGTGGGTAGGGATGCTCCCCCACTTATTGAATGGGATGTTTTTGATCGATGTCCCAATATTTGGCTGAGTTTATTTGAGATCCTCTAATCTTTTGACTCACTCTTGATTCTTGTTTCCTGGAAAAGCAAAACCCATCACATCTGCTCTTTACCCCTTAGGTTTAGAGTGACAAAGGTGGAACACAAGTCGAATCAGAAGGAGCGGAGAAGTTTGATGTCTGTTAGTGGGAACGACAGCGTTAATGGGGAAGTGCCGGTGACCCCCGTCAAGAGAGACCAAAATGACACGGAGTAGCAGGTGAGTTTCAGTTTGGGTGATATGGGGGTGGGGTGGGGAACGGGGCAGAGAAGGTGCTGCGAGCCTCCTTGGGTGAGTGGGAGTGTAGGAATGACTGGGTGGGGAAGCGAGACCCGGTGGGGCTCTGGGAGACTGAGGGTGATCACTCATCTGTTCAGGGCTTCTGGTAAAGAGGCCACAAACTTGGGTGCCTCCAGGGGCCTGGCCTGCAGGGTGATGAGGAGAGAGGGTTGCTTGAGACACAAGGTGGAGTGGTGGGGATTGTGGCAAACCGGAAATCCCCCAGCCCACCCATTGGGCTTGTGTTACCACAAGACTGAAGGCTCTTAAGCCTTCCTAGATCTTATGTATAAAAAGGTGAAAATCTAGATTTTGGAAATGTGAAATCGTCACAGGTTTTTGAATGTCGGCAGCTTATGAAATGTGCTTTACAAAACCATGCAGGCCAAACGAAATATAATCTTATTGTCATTTCTGGGAAAACTGTGATTTGAAGAAGGCTGGAGCATGCAAACCAAAGCTTTTTCCTTTAACCAAGTTGGAAACCAGTTCTCTTTGATGTGTCACAGTTCTAAAATCACCCCACTAGGACTAATTACTCTTCCAACCAAATATTTTGGAGTGATTTAAAAAGCAAAAGCAAATGCTTCTCGGTGGGGCAGTTTTCATTTTGGAAGATAGTGCTTGCAAAAGAAAAAAGGCTTTTCATAATTTGATGTTGGCTTAGCTTTCATCTTGCTCTTTTCTTTCTGTTCTGGCTTGAGGAGCGTTCACCCCTTTCATGTTTCTTATTATGGATAAGAGGGCTCAGGCTCAGGCTCAGGCGTGATGAAGCTCCGAAAGCTCCAGGAGGATGGTTAGAGCCTGAACAGGAAGGCAGAAGAGGTCACATTTGCAAAAGGAGGGAGGAGTGGGGCCTGGGGAGGTGGGACCTCGAAGGTGTCCAAAAGAGACAAGGTTGAAGCTGCACCACGGAGTCAAGTGGGGGTGGCTGGTGCGGCGGAGTCCAAGAGGAGTAACTTTCAAGGAAGCATCACTGATGATCTGCCCAGGCCGGGAGTGGTTGAGGATGATCTGGAAGAATAATGCTCCTGAGTTCTGTAAGACAAAGGGGTTCTGATAGCTTCTAGCATTAATTCTTGCAATCTTGCAACTGGGAAGATCGGGCTCCTTCCCCTGAGTTGCAGACCCAATGAGGGGCTTTCTTTAAAGAAGAGAAATAGCAGAAAAGTCTGTCTTTGACTTCTTAGCCAGTTACTGGTGCCCTGGGAAGGGAACCAAGAGAGATTTAGGAAAAGGAAGAGGAGGATGAAGGTAGTAATAGAAGCAATTGATGTCGATTGTACTGATATACATCTCACATGTCACCATTATCAGCATCCCTCAATGGGATGGATACTGTTATTTCCAGTTTTACAGATAAGAGAACAAATGAATGGAAAGCATAAGTACATGTTAAGCCTCACTTAACCGGAAAGAGGACCTGATTCGAACCTAGGTCTCTGACGATAAGACCAGCTGTACTCTTCTGCCATCCTATGATGCTCATGATGAGGCGGCTCTAGACCCATGAATGAAGGTGATTTCCACCAGTAATCCAGAACATTCTAGTCTAATATGGTGACCATTAGTCACCCATGGCTCTTTAAATCTAAATTAATTAACGTTAAAAATTGAGTTCTGCAGTTGCTCTAGTCCCTTTTCATGTGTTCAGTCCCCAGAGTTGGCTAGGGTCCGCCATATTGGACAGCACAGATCCAGAACATTTCCATCATTGCAGAAAGTTTTATAGAACAGAGTAGAAGCTACGTTAGGGATTTCAATTCAAATCCAGAGTGACTTTGGTAAATAAGAGCAGCAATCTGATTAAAGTCATGAGGCCTTTAAATCCTGAGAAGAGAAGCATCTGGCTCCCCAAGTATATGGTGAAGAAGGCCCAGCCTGCTCAGCGGCAGAGAAAGTTGTGGGTTGTGATGACATCAGCCGGGCCATGTATCCAGCATTGGAGCAGACCGTGTGTAAGAAGACACTGCTGTCCCTCCGGCAGGACGTCCAGGGCGATCCTCCCGTCAGGCTCAGTCCGCCAGGTTTTGGCCTCTACTATGCACAGAGGGGAGCACTTGAAATTTGAGAAGGTTAAAAGAAGTAGGATTGCTCAGCTGGTTTTCTTGGTCCAAATTCTTCTGTATCTGACTCTGAGAATTGGATTCAATCATCTGAAATCCTGACCACATCAGATAACAATTTGATATTCTCTGCAAAGCACATGGCCATCCACTAGGCTTTTGTAAGAGAACATTGTCTTTGATTAGAAGACAAGTGGTCTCACGTGCTAACTTCACCACTTGGAAATTGTACTTTACCCGGTTAAGCCCACTTCCACCCAGTTTCCTTGAATATGACATAAGGATATTAAGCTCTCTGATTTAAGGCAGGTGCCAACAGTGTGTGGCATGTGGTTGGCTCCCAGTAGAGGGTAACTGTATTGTGCCGTGCCCTCCAAAGGGGATGTGTCTTCTGAGCCTTCAATGGTAATTGATTTTGAAATTAAAAATGAACATTTTTTTAATGGAAATTTTCAAACAAACTCAAAAGTGGAGAGAATGTTATCGTGAATGGTCCTGGGCCGTAGAGTAGTGGAATCATAATACCTGCAGTGTCTTGAGTGTTTATATACCTGGCATGCTTTGAAAGGCACATGCCGTGTATTAATCTAATCCTCACAACAGCAGTGGGTAGGAACTAGCTCATTTTTTTGCAAATGGATGTGATAAGCAAAGAGAGTTTAAGCAACGTAGATGTTGACACGAGGCAAGAGGAAGGGTAGAGTTTAGAGGCCACCCCAGGCAGCCTGGCTGCTGGAGTCACAGCGTTGGCCACTCATCTGGGTCCAGGGGAGAATAGATCCCATGGTCAGAGCCTGCTGGGGTGTAGACCTGCTGAGTGGCCATGTTTGAGGACCCCAACAGAGAACAGACTCTGAAAAAGAAGGGGAAGAAATATTCATGGGCATTTAAAAAACATATTCATCAAAATTTTTCCTGCTAGGCATCTTAACATTTCTCATCCCCCCAAAAGAGTGTGTTTGGGGTATTTAACAGGACTTAATTTTCCAGCTAGAGAAATCCTGATGTTCATCCATCTGGGCCCCAAATCTCTGGTTCTGGATTGAATTAGAAAATTTCAATAACATAAGACAAGGGGGTTACACATCTTTCATACAGTCTAAGCTGGTTCTTAGAGTTATGTTTTTTCCTGAAAAATGCTTTTAAATATAGATTTTTAGTGTAGAATTGATTTAAATAGTCACACGCAAAATCATATCTACTCATTGGTTTGGCTTCTTTTTTTAAAATTAGAGGTTGATACTGGAAACTAGTCTTAGGATTTCTCTTTCTCTTTCCTTCTCTTTTTAAAAAACAAAATCTGTTTTTGGCATTTCTTCTTCCCCTTATTCTTTTCCCCCTATTTCATTTGGCCTGTGTTCTTTTTTGTAGTTAGATCTAACTTGCTCTCTGCCTGATTTATTTTGGCAATGCAGTTAAAATGGTCTCTTTTTTTTTCACTGAAAATGTGTTTTGATTTCTTCTTAGAAGAATAAGCTTTTGTTCTTTGAAGTTAAATAAATCAAATTGCTTTCAGCCTCCAAATGCCACTGCCTTTCTTCATGATCACTAGGTCTTTCACTTTTTCAAAATGTGTTCCTTTTTGCATCTTTTGGTAGGATCTCATTGAAACATTGATTTGGGAAGTATACATAACAGTATTTTTTACATCAAAACAAAAATTAATAATATTAGACATGCCTTTTGTTTTATACTGTTTTATTGTTGACATGATTTTTTTTTTTTTTAAGATTTTATGTATTTATTTGTCAGAGAGAGATACAGAGAGCACAAGCAGGGCAAGCGGCAGAGGCAGAGGGAGAAGCGGGCTCCCTGCTGAGCAAGGAGCCCAATGCAGGACTCAGTCCTGGGAGCCTGGGATCATGACCTGAGGCAAAGGCAGATGCTTAACCAACTGAGTCACTCAGGCATCCCGATTCTGTTTATCTGATTTTAGTAATTTATTATAGTGACTAAAAGCTGAGTTTTAAACTGTTTAGGTTTCCTTGTAATTGTATCACTCATGACCAGTGGTTTTAGGAAAATTACCTCACCCTTCCACACCTGAGGGTCTTCATCTTTACAGTGGGGTTGTTCTTGATCATAGGGATATAACATAAATATATTGTTCTTAAATCTGTCCTTGGTACAGAGTTAGTATTTACTAAATATGCACTATTATTAGTAATTTTCATCTCAATCTCGGTGCTCCTAGTCACGTATTAGCCCATTCCCTAAACATTGAATGGAGGTTCTGTGAGTCCCTTTTTATTTCTTAAGAATATTAGAGCTTAAAAAAATAAAAAAAAATTAAAAAAAAGAATATTAGAGCTTTGGTTTCTCATGACATTTTAATAATCAATATTTGGCAGGCCCCATAGCAATTTGGACCATTCTCTTGCCTGTGCTAAGAGGACTTCGCCAGCCATACCCATTCCCATGCTACCAGAGGTGGAATCAAAACTAGTAACAAGTTTGAGGGCTTAAGTTCTTTGTGCTGCACAAAGGGCGGGTGAAATTAACAAGTAGTGTGGACTGAGTTTTCTGCGCTAAATTGCTGTGCTAGAGCTCTGTCCTGGGATCAAAGTCTTCTTTTTGCCAAGACTCTTTCATAGATCATGCTCCTTCCCTCCTGAGTGTCATGACCAGTCACAAGGTCAGCTTCCCTGACCTTTGGTGCCTCCCATTCCTCCTCCTCCCTTTTGAACTCCATGACAGGGGTGTAGTGGAGGGTCCCTGTGGGGGCTCTCCTGAGGTTGGGCTGTGTTATTTGCACGGCTTTGCATTGTGGTTTTTTTGTTAACTCTCTAGGGAAGGAGAGGATGGTGAGAAACTTAGGGCACTGCCCCTTAGCTAGTATTTTTTCCATAGCTTGTATTTTTTTCAGGGAAAAATACACATTTTTTTAGAAAGCAAGTTATCTCAGGTTGATGAAAGCCCCTGAATTTGATGCACTGGTCTTTAAGAGCAATGGCCGAGAAATTGATAAGAAGAAACTGTGCTTTGGATAGGCAGTGGTAGGAACACCTGCCTTGATTTGCCATTACTGAGCACATTTCTGCAGGGGAGGAGTGGTACTTGGGCTGGTGCCTGTGTTCTGATGTGGAAGATCACTCCCGTTGAGCCCACCTTAGTATGGAAGTGGAGGGGAGCCAACACCTGCCACATGAGGGGAAAAGCTGAATGAGGGGCAGACATATTCGTGCAACCTTATGGGTAATAATCTCTCCGCTCTCAGCATGACAGATGAAGAACATGGCTCAGAGGGATGACTTTTTCCCAGCTCCATGGGCTAGGCAATTGACAGGGCTTGGATGGGCAGAAATCCCCACTGGGAGCTAACATGATCAGTGGCTTTGGAGTTTGAAGGAGGTTTGCTTTCTCTGAGTGAAAAGAGTCTTCATTCAATCTCAGTGTGATTAGCCTTTTCCTATGGTCTCCTATGGGGACTCTCTGATGTCACTGGACTGTTAGAGCTGTGCCTGCCTCAGTTCAGTTCCATGAGCAAGTCTGTGTTCTCATAGGTAGATTCAGATCATAGACTTTGAGCTCTTGAAGGAACTGTGATTGCTAATTACATCTTCTAAAAGTGTTTAGGGAGTCCCTACAATGTGTGAGGTATGGTGCCAGGCCTGAGGGATGTGGAAACGAGGAAAATGGACATCCAAGGGCCATGCTTTCTCGGAGCTGCAGTTCTCATTTTTATATAGATCTTGCTCCCCGTGCCTCCTCACCCCCTCTTTTTGGAGTAAGGAGGCCGTCGGAGCTTATGTATGTTGTCCAAGGTCATGCCGCTGGTGGGTTCCAGAGCTTGGACTTCCTGCTGGTTCAGTCTCCTCATTGTCTCTGGTGAATTGGTTATTACACGTGTTTGAACTTGAATTACTGTTTTTTTTTTTTAAGATTTGAAAAACAAGACATGCATACAATAAAATAGTCAAGTGGCGTAAAAGCCTCCAGGGTGAAGAATAAGCCTTTAAAAAAAGCAAAGTGTTCACCCTCTTTATAGCCCTTCTCTCTCACCCAAGCCTCAAAATCTCCCTCCCAGGAGGGAGCGTTACTGGCGTCCTCTGTATCCTTTCTCGATTATTCTATGCATATATATGCTTACACGTATGTATATACAGATCCCTCGTTTGCCCTTCCTCCAATGAGAGCACAGATGCTTGTCTACACCTTGCTTTTTGTTGAGGTTAATGACTTACAGCTTCGTGGATGCTTGAGTTTTTACTATCTGCCACTGGTTGAGCTCTGAGGAGTGAAAATGCTGGGCATGTTTTTAAAAATTTATGTGCCCTGTTTGTCATGGGGAATAGCTCCAAAACATGGATGGAGATCATCTGAGAGGTTTTGGTGGGTCTAAAAACCTACTTCACTATCATCAGCGAGGATGTTCTTTCAAAGTTCTTCATCCATGGCCCTGCCGGAGGTACAGATGAGACACATGCATTTGTCAGTCTTCTCAGACTCAGACACTGCGGGGGCCCAGAGGGTTTTGCGTTGCTTCGGTATCTGTTGCCCCCAAAGCAAGCTGTCTTTCCCCTGGGCTGCACCTGTTCCAAGGCCCCTCCTATTTGTGACCAGAAGTTGACCCCATGATCCCTCCATTAACTCAGTTCTTCTTCCTTGGGGGCCTGTCAGCCCTTTGACAGGACTTAAGAAACAGGCACTGGGACCTCTATCCTTTTCACCTGAGAAACTGCAACATTGGAGACCGTGGAGGACCTTGACAGAGGCAGAAAATGAAAGGCTTTTAGAGACATGTTTGCCTAGAACTTTCTAGTTCTTTCTAGGAAAGGGGATCAATAATTATAACCAAGATTTTTATTGTTCTTAATTTATAACTCGAGGCTTTGAGTCTACTACCATTAAACACCTCAGTAAGTCAAGTGCCTGTTTTCTATAAGAACAAGACCCAGGATGCGGAAGGAACTCCACAGTGTAGATTCTGGAATCAGGCAACTTGTGCTCAAGTCCTGGTCTGTCACTTGTTAGCTGTGTCACCTTGCACATCATAGCCTCCAATGCCTTAGCTTCTCCATCTGTAAAGTGGGGATAACGGTAATAATATCACCTCCCTCATAGGGATGTTGTTCCTTGGCATTTTGGAAGTGCGAGGCAAACGCTGGATAGTAGTAATATATTAGGCAAGCCGTATTTAGTGAGTAAAAGTGAGGAGCTAATGTTTCTGAGATTTCTGAATTTTCCTGCAGCACGGAGAGGCTGGGTTAGACATAGGTGTTGTGGTATTAGTTATTTGACTCTCAGGTATAGGCTTACTGACAGCCCATTAGCTGACCCTTGAGCTCACAAGCAGTAAAGGCAATGTCTGATTCAGTTGGCTTTCCTTATTAGAAAGAAGTGGTACTATTCAAAGTCCTAAGGTTTTCTACCTGTAGCTCAGTGTAGACGTGGAATCATAGATGTACTGAGACTGATAGGAAACTGCTGAATTGCATTTAAATAATCCCCAGGGGTACCCTGGTTTTTCTAGACGTCAAGTACATTTTACTTGGAATAAAGTGCTCTGAATCTCACGGTCCCAAGGGCTGGTAAATCACAAATGTTCACATTATTGTCACTTGGGAAACCTGTTGTTGCTAAATATATGAACACATTTAAATTACTATAAGTATAATAACTTAATAAAGAGCAACCTCCAGAAGGAAGGTCCAGATCTAATGTCAGAAGTTTCAAAGCTATAAGGAGTGCAAGCTTTCTTTTTTTTTCTCTCTTTTTTAAAATTTTATTCATATGTTTGACATAGAGAGACACAGCAAGAGAGGAAACACAAGCAGAAGGAGTGGGAGAGGGAGAAGCAGGCTTCCCGCTGAGCGGGGAGCCCGATGCGGGGCTCGATCCCAGGATCCTGGGATCATGACCTGACCTGAAGGCAGATGCTTAATGACTGAGCCACGCAGGTGCCCCAGGAGTGCATAATTTCTTATTGGCTTTATTCAATAAAGAAGATAATATAATTTTTAGGAATATATATTTTTGCTCTATGCTACTTTAAAAAGCTGTTTCCATTTTGAATGGAAAATACATACAAACATTTTTATTTTTCCTACATTGATTGACCTACATACATTAAAAGTTGCTCACTATTGATAACAAAAAGCTAAAATTTTGATTATGAAACCCCTTCCCAAAATAGGGATTATAATATGGTAATATGTGATACTATGATTTATAATAAGAAATAGTTTGTCCCCATTTCTTGTACAGAGCTAATAAAACTATTGGAATTTCTTAAGGGATGAGAACCATAAAGGTCTTTTGTTTTACGTTACCGAAGTGACCTTTGGAAAGCCCCTAGGTAACTGAAGGATGGGGTGGCTTTCCAGGGAGCCAGCCATGTGTTCAGAGGGTTGGAACGCTTCCTCCAGGGGAGAGGGTTTAGGAGATTGAGTTCAACCACCAGTGAGTGTCCAGTAATATAATGCATCATGCTTATGTAATGAAATTTCCATAAAAACTCAAAAGGAGAGGACTTCCAGGTTTGTGAACCAGAACGCTTCCCCATGCCATCCTGCTGGCCCCCGTGCGTGTCCAGGACCCAAATCTACAGAGGCTCTTTTGTTCGGGACCTTGCCCTAGGTATCTCTTCATCTGGCTGTTGTTTTATATCCTTTAATACCCTTTACAATAAACTGGCGATCTAGTGAATGAACTGGTTTTCTGAACCCGTGAGCCACTCTGGAATCCACAGAGGAGGGTCAGGGGAACCTCTGCTTACAGTCAGTTGTCAGAAATACAGGGAACAATGTGGACTTGTGATCAGCATCTGAAGCAGAGGGCAGTCCACTGTGGGATGTGATGCTGTCATTGGGTGATAGAGTTAGAGTTGATGGAATTGCAGGACACCCATCCGTTGTCTGAGCATTACTTGATGGTGTAGGAGAAACCCTGCCTACACCCACACCCACACACAGACACGCACACACACTGGACTCGGGCGCAGAACCCTTACCTTACAACGCATGAAAGACGCAGTGGTCCGGAAATGTGGGAAATGCCCAAACTTACTAATCATCACATCAGTATAAACTGAAATAATGAGATCACTTTTTGCTTTTCTGTTGGCAAAGATGGATGTTAGCACTAGCATGATGGTATGACCTAGTTTCAAAATGAGACTCTCCTGAGAGTAAAAGGGACTCTGTAAATAATTATTCATATTTATTCACCGAATATACATCTTAAGCTGAGACCTCCCAGGCCAGCTGGTTCTCATGGTCTCCCTGGTTAGCACTCAGTGTCAAAGTGGGTGGAGGGAGATGGGCATTGTCACACACTTGAGGAGGGACGCTGCTTTGGTTTATGGATGGAGAGTATCTACTCCGTATCATTAGATGAAAAAGCAAGTTGTGACATATCCTAGTTATGTTGAAGAAATGATACGCGGGGCTCCTGGGTGGCTTAGTTGTTAAGCATCTTCCTTCGGCTCAGGTCATGATCCCAGAGTCCGGGGATCGAGCCCCATATCGGGCTCCCTGCTCAGCGGGAAGCCTGCTTCTCCCTCTCTCACTCCCCCTGCTTGTGTTCCCTCTCTGGCTATCTTTCTCTCTGTCAAATAAATAAATAAAAATCTTTTAAAATATATTTAAGAAAAAAAATGATATACAACGTGTCTCATTTTGTTTTGGATTGAAGTTGGTCTTTTACACTTTCCTCTGTAAGCTCCAAGCTCCTTGAGATTTTAGACTGTGTCTTCTCACCTTCTGTTCTGCATTCAGTTTACCATTTGTACGTAGCTGGCCCTCAGAGAGTCCTAAGAGGTGTGATGCTAGCTCACTCATCGGGTCTTTAAAACAGACCTCTGCAGAGGAGCTGAGCTCTAGTTCCAAACTACTATGAAGGAAGTTAGGAAAGGATTCTGTAATTCAGGGTTTTTATAGTTCAGGTTATGTTAAGATTTAAGTTAATATTCATTTTCATATTGCTGAACTACAACATTTTGCAATTCTAATTGAGTTGCCGAGGTTTGCATGAATATTTGACTCCCCAAATGTTTCTGCCATGTCTCTTTCCTCTTCCGTTTCTTTCATAGAGTTTTTGACCTCAGCTGACCTTGAGCTGTTGTGTTTTGCCCTTTGGTGGTAATTTAATTCTTGGGGTTGTTATCAGCTGACAAGCAGTACTGAGTTCTCTCTTGTGGCTTAAACCCTTATATGTGCATAAAGGCATCTTGTACGAAAGCATCCTGGGCTCCAATCCCATCCGTTCGATTTCGTAGGTATGGTACAGTCCAGAGAACTGGCAGTTTTTGATAATATTTAAGTTGCTTCTAAAGAAGGTGCTACCCATCATCCTGAGAAGCACTGACTTAAAGCGACTTCACTGATTAGCTAGATTAGCATGAGTCTATCAATTAGCCTGATCAGCTTTTTAAGAAGCATGGAGTCTTTATTGAAATAAGAAGGCATTAATATTAATTTATAAAATTAAATGCTGGATTTATACCAGAGCAAGATGTGAAGGACTACGAGCACCAAGTACCTTCTGGTATCTTCCCATTAATCCACGTCTGCCAAGATGCCACCCCATGCCAGCAGCACCATCCCCACACTTTCAGCAGTTAGACCTGCGAGCACGTGACCACAGAGCATCCAGCTAGAGCCTGGTAGAAGAGAGTCCTCTAATGAGGAAGTTCGAGTCTCAAAGGATCACAGATTCCTGGTGAAAGATCACAAACATATTGCCTAGGCCTTTAAGTAGGAATATTTACTGTCCTGATCTTAACTCTTGTCCTATGAACAACTTTCCCTCTCTATTTCCTTTAAATGTGTTCTAGAAAATTCTTCATTCAGCCATGGGACTCTCTAGCCCTGGTATCTTTTTAGGGTCATGCCATGTCTTTCCAGGTACACTTTGCATCTTCTCAGGGCCCGAGCCCCTTGGAGGAGATCGGTTTTTCAGCATCATTTCTCTGCTCCTGTGTAGCCATAAGGACCACTTCCCTAGGGAGTGGCCCTGCCAGGGTTTCTATTTCTGCATCTCTCTCCTGTTGCCACCACACAGGTAGAGGGGACAGGAAAGCAAAGGAACCAGAAGATCTCGGTGGCACTGGGGACGTCTCCATGGTGACTGGTGTGCCAGTGCAGCCTGGGGATGAGTGGGTCAGGACGCGGGCTGTGGGCTGCTCACCGTTACCAAGGGTGTGGCCTTGGGCAACTGATGGAACCTGGAAGCCCCAGTTTCTTCCTCTGAAAATGGGAATCGTCCCTGACTCAGGGAGTCACTGGGAAGATTGAGTTCACGAGTCTGGAGTGCGAAGCTTGCTAGTGCCTGGCATTTAGAAACGCTGTAAATGTCAGCTACTGTTGTGATTAATCAGAGAGTGTTTTCCTTCCTTGACACCCTGTCCTTGGAGGTCTTAGTGTTCAGTGTCTGTTAATCTGCTCAGGCTTCTCGTTTTTTAAAAACATGTTTCTACTTTTTAAAGGGACCAGAGAGTTTTTTCTAGAGAATCCTTTTTATCAAGGCATATACGTGTCCTGCTCACAGATACACTGTATTGTGGCTTCTGTGGAGCCGTTATTTAATCATGGCATTATGGCTTCATCTTTATAATTAGAATGACCTCTTCCTTCTTTCCAGATAAACCTTTTCTGAGGTCCTTAATTGCTCTCCCTCAGTGTTGTTTTATCAGGGAAATATTCACATTGGGCATTTCTCAACCATTTTTTTAAATGTAAGAAAGTTTTGCTTAGTTTCTTCCAGTTTGCACACTCGTGTGTAAGACCATAATCACCAAATTTGAGAGAGAGAGAGAGAGAAAGAAATCCGACTTATTCAATATGGCGGATCTCATGGTGATGGAAACTGAGAGCGAGAGGTGGGTGGAGGGTTTTCCTCCCAGTCCACCCACAGCTGCTGGCCTGCCCTGGCATTTATACCATGCAACACAGGGTTTCTGATTGCTCTAAGACCTGAAAGAAAGCCAGCAGCCTTTTTAATATTAATGTGGTGTGTTACAGAAATACCATTTTAAAGTATGTATTTGTTTATCAGTTAAGGATATTCACAGCTGTCGGATGCTCGAGGAGAAACTAACAGTGTGGAGATGCACCTGTGAACCCAGCCCCAGCCATCAGGTCACAGCGGGAAATTTACAAGCCAGAGTCTGTGGTGTCTCCTTTCCCCTAGATTATCATTTCGATGCAAGAGGTATTCACCTGGAAATGGATAGCAGCTGTGCTGATAGAGTGCTGCCCTTTGATAAGCCCGTGTTTTTGAAGAGGGAGAGCCCAGAACCCCATCTCGGTGTGAGTGGCTTTTATAGGGTTTTTAGAAAGGTTAACTTTCTGTTTTCTATTTGAAGCAGTAATCTGATTTTTCACTTTCTCCCTCAAACTGAACATTGTGCAGTTTTAAATCAGCTGCAGAGGGCAGCTGTTGAGGCCAAAGTGATCGTTAAGGGCAGTTGGGTGATGGTAAGGATCTTAAGGGCTTGGCTTTGGGAGCGTGTTAAGCATTGTATGTAGATCATCTTTTGTAAAACCAGCCCCCCTTTGAGAAAATGCTCTGGAGATGGCCAAGGTTCAACAGCTAGTCATGGGGTCTGGATTAGGCTCCAGATCCTTCCTTGGCCCAGCCCTCCATCCTGCCCATTCTTTAAAGTTGGTTAAATCTGTGCAAAGGACTCTAAATGGGAAGTTCTCCTCTGCTGGATCAAAAACTCTGACTGTGATGAGACATGACACTCCAGACCTGACATTCCTCACCTTTGACCTTCCTGTTTTCCTTGATGCAAAAATATCTAGGTCTAAGGGAGCAAATGATGAAAAGACGAGATACAAAAATAGTTGAACACCTGTTTTATAGAAAATAGCCTAGTTTGAAGTTTCGTTTTAAAAATGGCTCCTCTTTTTTTTACTGTTTTGTCTTTCAGGACCATCTTTGTATGTCTCCACCTCTGGCTTTTCTCCTTTCTCCTCCTCCTACCATCTTTCATACTCATCAGCTCTCAAATGAAACTATTCTCAGACTTGCTTGTGTTCGGCCCTACAGTACAAGTCCAAGCTTCAGCCGCGCTAGGCTGTAGAAGGCAGGGCAGAGAATTACTCTCTCCATTCATAAAGAAGAACAACATGCCTGCTGTTTTACGGAACAGTGTTTTACTTCCTCCCCCCCCCCCCCAAGAGGATAAGGATCCTCCACCCAAAGCTTTTAGTGTGGGTAATCTCTCTCTCCCTTTCTCTCTCTTCTCTTCTCTGTCTCTCTCTCCTATCATGAATATGCTAAATGATGGAATGACGGAGAGGATAATGTGGATCCTGTTACACTCTAGATCTTGAAGGAGGAGCTGTAAAATAACTACAAAGTAACACATCCATCAGGGGCTTCAAGGGGTTTTATGAGAAAGCATCTCCTTCTTTGACCTGGGGCAGGCAGCCTGCGTGTGTGTGCACCCTCAGTCAGCATTAGAATCTGTCCTGTCCTGAGGGGTCCCCAGCTTCCAAACAGGACTGTAATCCAAATGGGACTATAAGCGGGTACTCAGCCTTCTGTCCCTTAGATGAGACATTTGTAACAATATTACCACCCATCAAAAACAGCCCAGCCAAGCTCGTACACACCGTGGGGACCCAGAGTTAATTCTGTCTGCTGTGGCTTGGGAAAGACACTTTATCTGACACATAGAACTTTCATTGTGCCTGAGCACATTCACCTTCTGGCTCCTTACTTGGCAGAATGTGGCCGAGGAGTTGAAGAACACATTCCCGGGAAGAAAGGATACATGACCCAGGGGAGAAGGCTCAACTAGTCCGTCACCTTAGAAACTCCTGTTGAAACGGACTGATATCCTTAGTCCACCATGGCTCTCAAATTCTCTTCTTCCTTGGTTTATAAAACCTTGATAATGAGGTCCTTTTGAAATTGTGGTACTTGGATTTCTTTAGACTGAATTCTAGAAGAAATGTGGGGAAGGAACACAGTGGGGTGGGGTGAGATGGGGTCAGGAAGGATTACAATTCCTCTGTGTCTTTAAATATCCACACAGGTTAATATGCGGTATGATGTTTACCTTCTAGAAAGATTTACCTTTGTGTTTTCTCTTGCAGGGGTGACTTTATTGGAAGAGTTCTAAGACACTGAAGACTTATAAGATGAGAAGTTGCCTGGGGAATTTTAAAAAATTTTAAAATAGTTTCTATTGCAGAGTCTGTGGACATGGGAATAAGAGCTAAAAGGGAATATTTGTGCTCTGCTGGGTACAGAATTCAGTTTGCCTGGAAACAAGTTTTGGGTTAAAAAGTCTGATGGAAAATTTATTACCTTTCCAGTGAAGAAAATAGCCCATTTTTCCATTTTCCCCAACGACCATACCTCCCAGTCTCCCATCTGGGTGGCCTTGATACACCTTGCAATTTTTCCAGCATGATCACTCTTCGCAGGGTACTGTTCTTGTGCGGTCCAAGCCGATGCTCGGGGGTGTCGATGTGCGAGTGTGTGCGCACGCACACACCTCTGTTCTCCCAACCCATAGGTCTCGTTTTGCACCTAGTTGCAAGAAGATTCTCTTGCAGTTTAACTGTTACAGAAAATAAAGATGAAACTTCAGTGGTAAGAGGTCCTTGCAGAGAGTCTGGTCTAGCCCTGAGAAAATGATTGGTTCCCTGAGATGTCACGGAGTCAGATGGAACAACATGCCAGACTTCTGATTCTTGGACCAAGACGTCAACATTAACTCAGTGCTGTCGCGCCACTCCTCTATCACCAATAAAATATTGAGAGTATGTTTTTTTGTAACTTGCGATAAGCAATTCTTAGTCCATTGAATAAAGGTGGACGGTAGTTTAAAGTGACTAGAAACAAAGTAACAAAACAACAAAATGCCTGTTTTGACAACCCAAGGCCCAAACAGAGCAAACACACCCAACTTCTGATGTAAATGGGCCCGTTCCTTCCTGGGGCGTGTTTCCCGAGGGCGTTTCCTATTTCACATCTTGTAACTGAGGCTCTTTATTGAAAAGATTATGGAGGGTTGCATTTCCCCTGGAAGCCTGGAAAACCCCACTTTTATGTATTTATTTGTTTAGCTATACAGTGTATGAAACCCCTGTGAGAACCAGAGGCAGAGGGAGGAGCACAGTTCTGACCAGCGTGGGCCCGGGGCTGGGAATGTCCAGTTACAGGCCGGTCTTCAACTCACCCCCTGTCCCCTCCCCCCGCCCCTCCCGCCCCCTGCAGTGCAGGCACTAATGCTATCTCAGAGAGATATCTCATTTCACCCCCAAAGAGGATTTCCATAAAAATGTCATTTCAGGTTTTTACTGTCAATTTACTCATTCCATTCTGTTTCTGGCATCAAACTACGAATTTCCAACCTTTGAAATGCATGTGGGTTCAATTTCATGTGACTTTTTTCTGACAGTTGGTAAGAGCTGTGTGCGTGTGTTCATATATCTTTCTACACAGAGGACTGGGAGAAGTCGGTGGAGGGAAATTCCACTGAAGTCCAGAAAGGAGCAATAAAAGAATTTGGGGACTGTGTATCAGTGTAAATACTATATGTGCAGTCTAGACCAATAGTTTTAGTTTTTTTGTTTTTTTTTAAAGCAACACTTTTGGCTTGAAAAATATAATGTCCTCAAATGGTGAGGGACAAAATGTAAGATATTCTTCAGCTTTAATTATTTTTTTAATTTTATTCAGGTCAGAGCACTTTTTTATAGCAATACCACGGGCAAGAGAATACTCAAAAATATTTAAAATTGTGTTTATACCAAGAGTACATTTTAAATATTTTCTAATCCTTGAGCAGTTTTTGTCTGACTGGCTTCCAAACATGCCAAAAGTTAACCACTCAATGTTTTAACACATAAGCTTTGTACTAATAAGAATTCTGAAGTGTTTCCCAAAGCAACTGATGTTTACAGGGCTTGCGTTTTTCTTCCTTCTGTGGAAGGACTGGGGGTCCACAACAAACTTACCACACAAAACACTAAAGCTGGGCTGACTTCTGGTGTAATGAGTGAGTTGGTTGCCACGTTGATGTAAAAATTTGTAAAGAAACATTTTTCACCATTTTGAGTGTCAAATGTATTTTTAACGTCTGGTTTGTACTTTTACGACTTTTGTACTACCAAAGCAGAGTTAAAAATAAAAATGTTAAACACGTGCTGTTTTTGAGCGATTCATCCTATCGGTGCCGTGTTGACGGAAAATAGGATTGTGGGGGCGCGATTCATACTGAGCCTCATGTTCCTGGGGTCTGGCTTCTTAGATCTGAATTGACCAGTGAGGATTTGGTTGACTCTCCTCAGCGGATGTCAACGCCCCTGCCCCGCCCATAACACCACTCCTCACCCCCTGATAATTATTTTTAGAATTTGGAGATCACTTTGTGCGGAAGAGTTGCAGGATCAGGGCAAAGAGTTGCTGTGTGCCCTTCACCTCAGTTCCCTTTGTGTTAACATCTCGCATCACCGCAGACCAATGATCAAAACTAAGAAATGAACCCCCAGTATCATACAATAAATTAAGCCACCACCGTGTTCGGAACCTGCCCATGGTTCCCATCGTGTCCTAGAATCACACATCGCAGGTAGTTGTCTGCGCTCTGAGCTGTGATGGGCCCTCCTCTTTGTCAGGGCTTGTGATCCCATGATTTACAGTGTAGCCTTCTCTAATTTTATAGAATGCCCTTCAACTTCTGTCTGCCAGCTGCTTCTCCTGAATCGCTGGGGAGTTAGTGTTACCGATGGGATCCGCAGAGGCAATGTGCCCTTCCGGTTGCCTCCTCACAGGGGAACGTTGCGGCCATACCGATCGGATCGTTAGTGACGTCAGCCTGGATCAGCTGGTCAAGGCCATGGTCACCAGCTTTCACTTTGGTCTTTCCCTTTGCAGTGAACATCTGAGAGGATCCTTTGAGATTAGATCCTCTTGCTGCTTAAGCTTTGGCTTATTAATTTTAGCATCTGTATTCGTTTCTTAGGGCTCATGTAACAAATTACCACCAACTGGGTGGCCTCAAACCACAGGAATGTATTCTTTCATGGTTTAGGAGGCCAGGAGGCTACCATTGAGGTGTCTGCAGGGCTGATTCCTTCCAAAGTCCCCGAGGGAGAATGTGTTCCTTGCCTCGCTCTGAGCTGCTGCCCGCTGCTGGCCATCCTTGGCAGCCCCTCCTCTGTGGCCACTTCACTCCCACCTCTGCCTCTCTCTTTCCATGGCTGTCTTTCCCGTGTGTGTCTTTGTCTGCTTTTCTCCTAAGGACGTCAGTCATTGGATTTAGGGCCCATGAGAATCCAGTATGCTTCATTTTAACGTCAGTACATTTGCACACTGCCCAGTTTCAAATAAGCTCCCATTCTCTGGAACAGGAGTCAGGACTTCAATACCTCTTTTTAAGGAACACAATTGAACCATGACCCCATCCACTGGTGGGTCTTGCCTGCAATGGTTATGACTATGATGGTGGGAGGGGGGCTCTTTCAGGTTGGTGTCTGTGTTCTTTTGATAGAGCTCCATGCTCTTTTTTCTCCCTCCATCCCTTCTTTCCTTGCTCCCTCCTTTCTTCCTTCTTTCCTTCCTTCCTTCTTTCCTCTCTCCCCTTCCCTCCCTTCTTTCCTTCTAACATTCCTTCCTTCCTTTCTTTCCTTCTGATTTTCCTTCCTTCCTTCCTTCCTCCCTCCCTTCCTCTCTTCGTCCCTTCCTTTTTCTTTTACCCATTTGACTCATTCTCACTTCGTGGTACTCGAGATGCTCTAGGTTCATCTTGTCATCTTGTGTTTTCCTCACCTCTGCCCTAGAACTGGCCACTAACCAAGGAACCATGGTTCCTTTCTACTGTAGAATAGGATTTAGAAATAAAGTTCAGGAAAGGAGGTATGTTCGTGGGAACAGGGGCATCACTGCTCCTAGGCTTGTAGGCATACACACAAACACATACATGTGCACACATACACACATACACACACACGGCTAGCCCGTGTGTACACACACACACTTCAGTTCCTTTCTCTGTCTTTAGAACAGGCAGGACCTGGGACCGGTTCAATGACTGGAGTCTGGTTCCACAGAGCTCATCCCAAACTTCCTGCTTTCCTCATTTGTAACTGTTCTCCTACAGCGAGAAAACCTGGTTCTCACCGTCTACATCATTTTGACATAGTTCAATCCCAGCAGACATATAAAGTTGTTTGCATACAGAGCCCTGGGGGAAACAAACGTACCAGGTAGACCTGGTGTGTGTGTGTGTATAGCTCAGTTAGTTTTTTAGTCTTACAGTAGTGGGTGAAGGTCCTGGGTGCCCGGGATTTGGGTCAGCTCCTTCGTTCCCCACCCTCCAGTGGAGGTGATGTGATTCAGTTCTAATAGCTGTTTATTATCGTCTGCATGCCATCTTTCCTTTATGTCCCAGTTAGAATTTTCAAAATCTGTACATAGCAAAGTTGACTCTGGTGCCTTCTTAGATTTGGATGTTGATTTTTGTGGGGTTTTGTTGTTGCTTTGAAAATAAGATGATCAATGGTGGCTAATGGTAAGGAAGTGGAAAAGCTGACTTTATAATTTCAGTTCATGAAAACCAAGAAATCCAGAATGTATGCACTAGGGGGAATGTTAGAAATTCCCACCAAATTCCTCATTTTATAGTCAGAAGAAGTCACTTGGGGTGATGGGGTTTGTATTTAATTGGTCAGCCTTTTTTTTTTTTTTTTTTTTTTTAATTTATTAGAGAGCGTGGTCAGGGGAGACACAGAAGGAGAGAGAGAATCTGAAGCAGACTCTGTGCTGGGCTGGAGCCTGACACAGGACTCGAATCCACAACCCTGAGCTCATGACCCAAGTGGAAGAGTCTCAGGCTTAACTGGTTGAGCCACCCAGGCGCGGCTAATTGATCAGCCTCTGGATCTGCTATGGGGTGGGGCCGAGTCACGGGGCTTTCGTTCTCCCTCGGCCTTTATGGCGCAGTGAGCAGTGGGTGTGTAGTAGCGGTGGCCATTCTGTCCTACGCGGAGACGGAGCGCCAGTCTTGCGACGTCATGAACACTTGATTCAGCGCTCTCCCGGTCCCAAAGGGTCCTGAGTGAATTTGCCGATTGTCCGTGGCCTTGTATGTTTCTACACTTGCTTCTCAAATCATTCTTGGTATCTTAGGCGCCTATCTCCACCCTAAGCAGGTATAACAAAAGGTGCTGTCTCCCACTGAGGACAACAGAAGGTTCAAGGCTACAAAGCGGGGTCCCATGATTCAGTCCTGGTCACTGAGGGCTTGGCTGTGGTCAAAGGGGACTGTTTTGCCCCTGAGGTCCTTGCCAGTTTCTGGATCTACCCAGGGCTTCCTTTGCACATTCCTCATCTTCTCAAACCCCTTCTTCAGCACTGGTCTTAGATCTTCCCCGAGGGCGGGAGGGAGCGAGGCTAATTGTCACTCCAAAGACCAGAAAGGACACCTGGGACTTCTTTGTCTGTGGCATTTGGGGGCAGCCCCGCTGGGGCCACCGGGATCAGCCAGTGTCCCAAGACCGCTGAGTTTTCAGCCTCGTCCAGAGCCGGCAGTCGCCCCCTCTGCTGGCCAAGTGGCAGAACTGCAGGGAGCCTGGCTTCTAAGGGCATTTGTTGGTCTGTTTTCAGGGCTTGGTGCACAGAAGGCATTCATGATTATTTGCTGAATGAATAAACAAAAGTCTACCTTCAAAAACTAAAGACTATCATGAGCTCTCTTATGGAAATAAAAATGCAAGTTGGGTTTTTCCTCACCCATTTCCCGACTCTGCCAATTTGTCTTTCTTTTCTTTCTCATCAGAAACCCGTTTCATACCTGGGGGCGCATGTCCCTGCACATGTTAGGTTGCATGCTGCTGGGAGTGGCTGAGTTCCAGCCTGGAGGAAACCCCATGCCCCGAGTCCTGTCCTGGAAGTGGTGCGACTTTAAGCAGTGTGGTTCCAGGGAAGTGGCCCAGGCTTTTCTCTTGAGTTTGAATCCTGGCTCGGCCGCTCACTGTTGTGCGATATCAGGAAAACTACCCAACCTTTCTGAGCCACAATCTCCTCATCTATAAAATTGCGCTCACAGGGCAATTAAAGGGGTACAAAAAGCACGCAAGGTTATGGTGGTGCCTGCCGTGTCCCCCCAGACTGAGGGCGCTGCCCTTGTAAATGGCCACACGTGGTGACCTGGCAAAGGGTGTGTGGGCCCCTGTCCCGCCACAGCTGACCCACATGGGCTGTGAAGTGGCCCAGGACACAGCGTTGTCCAAGAGTGGGGCTCAGCCCGTACGTGCCCGGCTCTGAAAGTGAACCACAGTTAGAGTTCCATGCCTCCCACAAGAGCCCAGGACTGGGAAGGATCCAGCACCTCTCCCTTCTGGGAATGACCCCTCCTCCTCTGGAGAGGTCTTCGCTTCCCTCTTTGCCCCAAGTGGTGTGCCTGGCTTCCCAACCGCAGCCAGCGGAACCGAAGTGGGCACGGGACACCTGTCTGTGACCTGGCCAAAGGCAGCCCTTTGGGGCATGTGCCAGCTGACCCTGGAGGAAGGGGCTACCGCTGGAGGCTCGGGCCAGTGGAGGCGCGTGGAGACTGCTCTGAGGAAAGGAGACTTGCCAGCTGTGCCACATTCATGGGCACAGAGGGGCGAGATGCAGTCCTGGTTGCTTTCAAGCCCCAGGCTCTGTCGTCCCCGAGGACCCGCTGCCCTTCTGAGTTTTATGAACATTCCAAGGACATTCCTCTTTTGTCTTAGATCGTTTGGGTTGAGTTTCTATCACAACAACAGCGACAACAAAACCCCGTGACTAATGCACTTACTCACAGAAAAATAGATATAGGAGGAGGACAGAGCCACATGTGTAGGGCGGCTGGGCCAGCCAGCCAGCAGGCCACGTGTCTCTTCCGGAATGCCCTTGCACACCCTCTACCCTTCATCGCTTTAGGATAACCTCCCAGAAGAGCACAGATGGGGCCTCTGGGGGGCCTCTGGCCGTCTGTGACCTTACATTCTTGGGACCTCAAGCTTCTCACTCTAGAGTGAAGGGTATATGCCCTTTAGGGTGCTTGCTAGGGTTATATGAGCATGGGGGTGTCGTGAACTTAGCCCAGGGCCCAGTACAGCCAGTGCGGGCCTCAGACGGGCCAAGTTCAGATCCTTTTCAGTGAAGTGATAGAATGAGGCAAGTAGCCATTTGAGAGTCGGTTCTTGATGTTTCTGTCATATTCACTTCATGTAACATTTAAAGATAAACTTGGGGTGGGGGCAGGAATTGGGGGGGGTAGGAGGACCCGGGTAGAAGAGGGGAGTTATAATATCTACGAGTCCCAACATTCTCCGGGCACCAGGTTAGATCCCTTAAGCTAAATGCCGATCTTTGAGCTGAGACTGAATGACCACAGATGGACAAGATAAGGACAAAGACAAGATAATTGTTCTGTTTATTCAGGCTGTCATTTAATCTTATCACTCTCATGATAAGACATGAATGTAGTAGAGTCGCCTCAGTGAGTTTAAAAAGAACTCGATTTCGGGGACCCGGGGTGGCTCAGTTGTTTAAGCATCGGGCTCAGTTTGGGCTCAGGTCATGACCTCAGGGTGGTGGGATCAGTGGGGTATCGGGCTCCACCTTCAACGGGGAGTCTGCATCTCTCCTTCCTCTCCCTTTGCCCTTCCTACTTGCGTGTGTGCAGGCGCAGGCTCTCTCTCTCAAAAACAAAATAAAACAACAAAAAACAAAAACAAAAAAAACCTTAAGAAAAGAATTTGATTTCTTCTTATTTGTAAGTGAATCTGGCTGAGAAATTATAGGTTAAAATGTTCTTAGAACTGGGGTATCTGAATGGCGCTGTTGGTTAAGGGTCTGGTTCTTGATTTGGGCTCAGGTCGCCATGTTCCGGGTTGTGGGATCGAGCCCCCAGTGGGGCCTCATGCTCAGTATGAGTCCCCTTGGGTTTCTGCCTCTTCCTCTCCCTCTGCTCCTCACCCCTGTGAGCTTACCCTCTCTGTCTCTCAAATAAATAAATACATACATAAGTCTTTTAAAAAATGCTCGTGGAATCATAACACTATATCCAAATCACAAAATTTATGGATTTGCTTATTATGGATGAACATCTTAACGCTGACCAAATCAAACAAAATCCAAACCAAACAAATCCTCTGACATAACACACCAAAACTTCCAAATTTCCTAAGGTTTCTATCTTGCCTTAAATGCATTTTATTTTATAAAAACTTAATTGGGCAATAAAAGATGAAAGAAATAGGTCAGTATTAATGCCATAACTCTTCACCTCAAACACAGTGTGACTTCAATTTATAACTAAGCATAAATTACTGTGTCCTATTAATGAGGGAAATAATGAAAATAAAGAATAATCATAACAGTAAAACATATATTAAATTTGAAGTGCCCCCAGGCTGCATTTTTGAGATGATTGTTACTGATATAGGTACAAAAGAATTTACTCGGCTTGGAAATGATTTCAAATTATTAGAGGTGGTTGGACAGGTGCTTGGCTCGGATGGTAGAGCCTGCAACTCTTGATGTCGGGGCTGTAAGTTCAAGCTCCACATTGGGTGTGTAGATTCCCTAAAAAAAAAAAATCTTAAAAAAAAAAAATCATGGTTCAGGTGCCTTAGTAGTTATAGTGAAGTGTTGAGTGTTACGCATAAAGAAAAGGTGGTCTAGTGGGAGGTGACATTGACTTCGTAGTAAAATCAGATTTAACATTTAGTATTCATCTAGTGCTGGCTATGTGCGAAGCACTTTTTCTCAGGGAAGTCTCATCACCGCCCAGAGGAAGGCATAGCTGTCACTTCCATGGTCCTGAAGCCAAACTAAGGAAAGGAATCTCAACATACATCGTTCTGGCTGTTTCTGTGGCAAGCATCATGTATGGCCGTGGGTCCACCTCAAACTTTGTAGGGTAAGAAATTCATGGTCCTATGATCATTTGAAAACACCAGGTATCATTGGTAAGAGACGGTCTTAGAGACTTGATAAAGCCCTTGACAATTTTTCAACGCTTTGTTAAAATCTTCCTCAGAACGAGAAAATGACCTTTCTTTCACAACTGACATTACATAGAATTTTACTTTTCCGAAATTGCATCGTCTTTCTCTCCACCATTTTGTTTTAAAGTTCCCTCACCTTTCAGATCTCAGGTTCACTTTCTTGCTGTGGTTGATGTGTTCCATGAAATAATGGAGACCAAAGGCCTCCATAACTTTTCTAGAAGTTTCACATTTTGATTCGGCTGTTGTTTTATTTGATGGCAACATGGCTGTCTCCATGGGGAGACTGTATTATGTAGTTCTTAACAGGGACCAGTTCGTTGTTCCACCTGTGTGACGATGGATGAATTATATAGCTATTTGGGCCTCCATTTCCCCATCTGTGAAATGGGGATGATCATACCTTCAACTCATGGGGTCATGGTGGGACTTAAATGAGATGTTGAATATGCATAACTTAGACTGTATAAAGAGCCTAACAAATGGTCGTTTTGAAAAAAGTTAAGCTATATTTGCACCTAAAAGAAACCCAAATCCATAATTTGACGATTCCCATACATTATCACTGAATAACATTTCTGTATCAATAATTATATTATTTGGCAAATTATTATGAAATGGTGTCTTTGGCAATAAATTTTTCTGGGTAATTTTTTTCCTCTGTAAAATTTTAAATACCATAACCGTAACGGGCCTCCTGAGTAATGGCTGACGTCATCAAAATCTGAGAGCCTATGGTCTTACAGCTTTGTAAATGGGTAATTTAAAACTTTTTGATTCCTTTCTAAGCATCGATATTTAAGACCAGGAAAGCACATTTGTTGATGGGAAGACACCATTAACCCTCTTTGACCTGTGAAACTGTCCTTTTTTATATGATATCAAGGTTTACACGTACCATTCTCTGTAGCTTTAGGACTAGTCTAAAAAAGAATGAGTAGGATCTGGAAATGAAATTATTTTTGTGATTTTTTTTTTTTAAAGTTGGTGACTGATACCGAGAAACTGTTATGGCTTTGCTTTCAAAGTGGCAAGATCCCAACCAAACAAATATTCCCATCAGCTTGTCCCCCAACTGTCTTGCTCAGACAAGCAAGTTGGGAAAGCGTAGCTTTGATAAGGAAGATGAGTAAAATTTTTTGTTTACCTTCTGGTCTCTAGGTCATATTTTACTCCGGTTTTGTATTAACTACTCCAAAATGCTTAAAAGCAGAAAATACTGAAATTTCCTAAAAATCAGGCCCAAAAGATGAGGATGAGTGGTACTGGGGTGTACATTTTCCCGTTTGCTTGTGTAGGGCTAAGTGTGCATTCTAAGTGTATACAGCTCACAAATATATTATCAAAAATATTACTCCAGTTTTGTCTTTTTACAAAGTGCTTTTTATAGATAGTTCATTTGAGCTCCTAAATCAGTGGTTTTCAAAGCATGTTTCACAGAACCAGGGGGTATAGGAAGAAAATATTTGAACTTTGATGTTTAATTATCAACCCATCTTAATATTGCTTTGTCGGGTATATGACATAGTTCAAGGGGATAGTATGTGTAAGTGTGCTTCTCTTAGTGGTAAGAGCACACACTTTTCTTATTGGTAACTAGAGAATTACTCACATCAACCATACACATGCCAGGTCCCTGCCCAAGACCTACAGAACCCGAATCTCTGGGAGGTGAGGCCCAGAAACCTGCCGTTTGGAAACAAGCACCCTGAAATTAGAGGATGTGTGCTTTCGGCTTGGGAGGTAGGAAGGATCCCCATTTTACAGGTGGGGAAAGTGAGGGTCAAGAAAGAAATGCAAACTCAAGGTCACAAAGGGAGCAAGAGGCACAGACTGATTCCACCCCCATTTCTTTGGATTACAGAGGTGCACGTTTAAGTGTTGGGCACGGGACACGTTCTGGGAACGCCTGAGACTCGGAGCCCAGGAGGCATGGTTACAGGTGTTACCTGAAGAGCCAGCCCCTGGGGGCCACCTGAGTCCTGTTACACACACATCCTCTTTTCTTTTTTTCTTTCTTTCTTTCTTTCTTTCTTTCTTTCTTTCTTTCTTTCTTTCTTTCTTTCTTTCTTT